>JAFEMH010002882.1:0-305082 GCA_022495995.1 Adenophora triphylla var. japonica
AATTCCTAACTTTTCTAGCGAAGCAAGGGTAAAGTAGGCATTGCTACTGTAAAGTTGAGGCCAAGAAAAAGAATCTTAAAAAGAAAAGAAATTGCTGAGAAACCCGAGATGGCAACTGAAACAACAAGCGGTTTGAATGTTTTGAAAATATTCCTTGTGTCCAAAGCTTTTTCAAGAATTCAGTAATAAACAGTACACGCTAGGTACACTGTGGCGCGAGACACAATTGAATGTTCAGAAGGGCTACCTAAAATGAACACCTTCAATCACAGAAATAAGGAGCCACAACTTCAGGTTCACAGCAAGGGCACCTTGGCGAAAATCCCTCAAGAAGAGCGTTGAGAATTCCCTTGAGTAGGTCAGCCTTTTTCTCTTGATTATTTTCCCAAATCACACCCCACTCACTACTCAAATTCAGAGCCTCAAACACTCTTAAATTCAAGCCTCAAACTCAAAAAGTCAAGAGAAGATAGGTATAACCTCCTTGCTCCCTACCCTAAATGCCCATCCATGCATGCATCTCATACTTATTGAAGATGTAACTTGCTTTTCCTCTTGCCTTAGATCCAAGAGGATCACCATGAAAGTTCATCTCCATGGATGAGTACACTCTACAAGGATCAACATTTCTTTCAAAATTGTTTTTACTTCTTACAAACATATTTTCAAAACCCTAAAAACCATTTTCACAACAAAAATCTTTGTTTCAAAGGATAAAACTCCCCTTCCCAAGCAAATGAAATGCTTAAGTCCTAATGTACCCTAAGGATGGTTTGATATAGTAGATCACCACTAAAATGTCTAGTGACTACTAATCAAAGCCTGGAACAGGACAAGCATGGATGCAAACCCCTTTTAAAATCACATTTTCTTCTTGAGAAAGTTGCTGTCCAGTAGCCTTTCTCTAAGACCTCTGTCCATGGTCTAATTTTTTGGACACAGAAGAAATTGGAATTTGGTGTTTACTACAAAATAGTTTTTGTAGCCAACATTCAGATATTTTCAGACATATTTTTACTTTATTTTTTGCGTGAATAAAACTCCTTTTTCAAATTATTTACCAAAGGTCAGTTCAACAGTTTCTGGAAATCCAGATTTCATATCTGAGATTTCCAGAAGGTTTTGGTCCATCAAATCATCTCCAAATGGAAAATCCTTTTTCAGAAATCTTGTTTAAGGTGTTTTGAACAATTTTCATTCTCGGACTTTCCCCAGATTTTGAAGTTTTAAAGCTCTTAAATCCATTTTAAAATCAAGTGTCCACTGCCTTTTTCATTCTGGCAGAATTGGTTTTCAACTTCAAAAAATCTTTTGAGTACCAAAACTCAACCCAAAAATCATACCAAAAATCATGGGACTTGTTTAATGTCTTATAAAGAGTTCCCAATTTTTAGTTTTCTCAGTTTAAACTTATTTTGGCCAAAGGAACACACACACACACACACACACAAATGGTTTTTAAGCTTGGAAGACTCGCTTTACGAGGCATTTCCCAAGGTGAAAGCACTAACGTTCTTTCCCGGCGTGTTAACGTGACCTCCAAACCCAAATCTCTAATCTCGGGCATTTTTCCAAAGTTTTGGCCCTTAAAACAAAAATGGCAGATGGCGACTGCGTGTTTTTCGATTGATTTTTCAAAAAAAGAGAAAAATACCAATCTTTCGAAAAATGGCACACAATCGTTCTGATGCAAGCGACTCTGTTTAAGGGGACTAACTTCAACAGTTTTATCTTTTCAAAAAAAAAAGAAAAAGCTTTTGTGGGTCAAGCTTGCGTCCCGGCATTCGAAACCATTTGTTGTGTGTGTGTTGGTTTTGCACATTTTGTGTATTGTTTTTGGCCGCCTCGGAAAAAGTCAAAATTTTGACTATCGGACCCGTTGCCTCAAATTTTTGAATTATGTATGTGCTTATGTGTTCATTTATTTTCCAAAAAAAAGATTTCCAAAAAAGAAAAGATTTTACAAAACAAAAAAAATCATTTTAAAAAAATCATTTTTGCATGCATACATCCTTTTTAAGAACACATATGAAAATTTCTAATTTTACTCAAGGAAAAAAAGAAAGATAAGGCTGCTTAGCACAGCTACGCAGCACTTGGCCTTACACTTTGCACACTACGTCCTTAACAGGGAAATCCACGGTAGCGGCCCGTTTGGCCTTATTACGCCTCTCGGAGTGCGAGCACGGGACTACCCAAACATCCCATGGGATGCCTCGTGCCTCGAGCCTACTTTGCACTTGTCCGTGACACACTTGCTGTCAGAGACACCAATTGGTTTTTCCAGTGCAGTCCGTGTCATGCCACCTGCTCTGTGTATAGACCTTTCCTTTCAAGCCATGAGTCGGCATACCAAGTCCAATATCTTTCGGGGAACCCCTAATCAGGTGAAGTCCTGCCGATTTTCCGTCACGGGCTTTGACCCATATTGATCGGCGCCTCAACTTTATGGACTCGACTGGCACAAATTATACACTGGACTCGGCCATGAGCAGCACTGAGTCATCCAAGAATTAACGATCATTCCATGCCTAATTACGGACCCTAAATGACGGCGGGTCAAGATGGATTGCGGACATTTGTAGTCCAGATCATGCCGACTTTTTTGTTGAGCCCTCGGACATGATCTTGACTTTGACGTCGGCTTTGTCCCGTAATTTACATCGAATGCTCGTAAGACTAGATTACCCTCATACTTTTAGGATCGTTTTTCTTTTCGGTCGGTGGGACCCGCTTGCCCTATGGGACCCATCGCTTTACGGGCATCACGCCCTAGAGGAAGTCGAAAATACAGGTGGAATGCGAGGGGCTTATAAGAAGCGTAGTGATGGGAGCCCACTGATTCCGAGGATATCCCAGTAGTTTGCGGAAAAAGAAAGAGCAATCTTTTCCAACCGATTAGGTTAATAAAATATGTTTTTAAGTAAACAAGAACAAATTCAATTGCATGTTTAGCAGAGCCCGGAAAACTTCCAAACACCTACCCTCCTTACAATTCCCAAGGACATCTGAAGCCCTCGATGTCTTTCCCCGCAACTCCGCACAAGGCTTGGTTTCGGGCATGGGGTCACCCGTTTAATCAGTTGGGAAGAGTCAAGCGCATCGTCGGCTTCACCGTTTGTTCCGAGCTCCGGGTTTAGAATGTTCGCATTCAGGCGGTAACGATGGGGACAACATCACTCCGCCTCCTGGAATCCCTCAGACAGACCAGCATTGGGTCCGGTTGGTAGAACAGATGAGACTCCGACATGAAGCTCAAATCGACAACCTTCTGGAGGCCTTTAGGAGCCACGGTTTGGTCGCCAGTCCCAATCCCGATGGCACTTTTACCGTGAAGAAGGAAGAAAATCCTCCCCCCACTCTCAATAGTCCCGGATACGTCAAGGTGCCCTCACCAGATTCCTATGTATCCACCGCCGGAACTCCTACCCGTCGATTGACAGGCCAGCTAGCCCCCAAGCAGCAATTCAAAGTACCACCATTCCAACAGCAGTCAGGGATGGAACAGTTCGGCATGCCTCAACAGCCGTCAGGTGTCCCCTCTCAGAGTGATACCGGTCCCGCAGAAATCAGTAAGGGGAACGGAGATTGGGAAACAACGGAGGAAATATGGTCAGCCATCAGGGCTCTTGAAGAACGTCAGAATAAACAGCAGGCCTGGATCGAAGAGGCCACACGTCATTTCGGAACATTAGCAATCCCCCAACTAACTGGGGCTCCCCTGAAGGACAAATATGTGCCTGTTTTCCCAGCTCCTAATGCCTCTCGTTACTCGGCAGAATCCGACCCTTTGCTCCCCAGTGAGCCCAACAGCCAGTCTCCCCAGATTAGTCCAACTCAGAGTCATTCTAGCACAGCTCAAACCGAGTTCCCAAACCCGCCGCCAGTTGTTGAGCACATTTGGTGGGATATCTGTGACTGCCTCGACTGTCTTGAAAGGGACTACCAGGATTGGATAAACGAGGACCGTCCCCCTAAGAAGAAGAAAGCTTCCTCCCAGCAAAAATTGAAAGAAAGGTTCGAAGCCGGGGATACCAGTGTGGGTACACTTGGAGAGCCATCCGGAGGGTTCGATTACTACGTACTCTACTCCAGCCAGTCCTCCCTTCCTCCAGGCCATGTCGCTCTAGAACAAACAGAGGCTAGAAGGCCGAAAAGTTCTGCCGACAACAGAGTTCAGACCTTGGGACACAAGAGCACCTCAGATCTGGGAAATTTCACTGCCAGTCAGAAGCCTAATCCCCTGCGGGATCAGCCAAGGTTCAATTTGTCCAGCTTCCAAGCACATACCGGCAAAGAAAGATCAAAACCAGTTTGGCGTTCGCACTCAATCAATATGCTGACCAAGGTTGGCAACCGCTACAAACAGCCTCGACACAACCCTGAGGCTTCAGTAAAAGCTTTACCTCGCAAAAGAAAGACAGGAAACAGACGGTTCGATGGCTCTCTTTCGCCAGATAGAGACCAAATCTATGATCCCCGACTATATGGTAGTATGATCACCTTCTGCAACGAAGACCTGCCAAGAGATGCCTCCAGGACATGGCCCGAGCCCTCTGACATCACTCTCCTGGCTCAAGCAACCGTATCACTCCCGGAGTATTGGTGGACAACGGATAACCCGTTAACGTCCTTCCTCGCAGCATGATGCGGGCCCTACGCATCAATGAAAGGTACGTGATCCCATCTACCCGACTATCAAGGCCTGCGGACGGCACGTCTCGCCCCAGTCTTGGGGATGGTGACTCTGGAGCTACGGTTCGAAACTCGAGATGGTGCCGGCAAAATTCCACGTGATGGACATTCATGCGAATTCACTCTGTTGGGACGCCCTGGCTACATCACATGAAAGCCATAGCTTCCACCCTCCATCAATGCGTCAAATTCATTAATCGGCGAGGAGATCTTGAAGTCATCAGAGGGGATAGTTTCCTCATAGGGAACGAAGCCGAGACTGTCGCCATGCGTGCCCGCAGCCAGACACCGGGGCTACCTCCTTCAAATCGACCAAGGGACTATCGGGGCAAGTCTCGTCAGAACCCCTCAGAATCCGGCGATGCCAACTATGTCAACACACTCAAGCGGGCAGGCTCTGAAGAGGTTCGATACGTCAAGTTCAATTGCCATTTCCAACATTTGGAGGCATGCGGAAAGAAACAATGAACACCGCCATGATACGGGCACACAAACCCCAGTCTCCAACCACAGATTTGTCGGCATTCTCCAAACCCACTCTTCCGACCCTGCAAGCAAAGAGATTTTCGTGATAAAGGTCGACAAGCATCATCATACTCGACTCGAATCTATGAACGTCGTATGGGACGTCCTCCTCAAGGAACTACCTGATAAGCCTTTCCGCTCTGACATAGGGCATGAGATTTTTCTAGCAGCTCCAGCAGAGCACCAAGACGCAATACGTCCTTACATCTGGATTGAGCGGTCAGTTTGCGACGAGTTAGAATTCTCCAGAATCGAGGATGCGGCAGATCCGCAGCGATCCTTATATTCATAGGCTCAGTTTTGAGGATGATACCAGCCCCGATCTGATCAACTTTGGTTCAGTCAAAGAGATGATAGCAATGATTGAGAAAGGAAGTCAGAAACAGCACAATTCCCGAGTCATGAGGCCACTGACAGCAATGCCATTGAAGAATTGGGAAACTCTCTCAGGCCCGTCCGCGACCAAAGAGGAAATGATCACCAAGCTTGGATTAGTCCCCCGTCCCTTTGTGTCAACCTATGTAAAGTCATCCGAGTCTCTCATCGTTGAATTTGAGTCGCTAGAGTCGTCCGATGGCCTCACGCCTGAAGACTACGAAATTGTAGCCAATGCTGTATTTCCCTTTGTTCTCAATGAAATGATGGACCTTTCTGAGTATCCCCTGATTGCCACTTTAACTAATGATAAATTAACTAATAACTTAAAAACAGTTAATAATGATTCACTAGATAAAGAAGCAGACACATTAAACGAACAATATATCAAAGAAATCTTTAAGCAGGTTGTTCGGAAAGAGGAAAATCGAGCCCAAGCTGCCGAAGTGGTTTTGGCAAGTGTGAATCTAGGAACTGCGGAAGAGCCTAAAGAGACGCAGATTGGTAGTTTCTTTGAAGGAGCTGAAAGAGACACTCTGATTGAGCTTCTAAGGGAATTCGTGGATGTGTTCGCATGGTCCTATAAAGATATGCCGGGCCTCGATCCTTCCATAGTTGAACACCGAATACCGCTCGACCCAGAAGTCAAGCCAGTAAAGCAGAAATTAAGAAGAATTAAGCCCGAATGGTCTCTACAAGTGAAAGAAGAGATAGAAAAGATGCTCAGAGCAGGGTTCATCAGGGTCATTGAATATCCTACATGGCTTTCCAACATAGTGACGGTGACCAAGGCCAACGGGAAGATCCGATGCTGCGTAGATTTCAGAGACTTGAACAAAGCTAGTCCAAAAGACGATTTCCCCCTGCCAAACATCGACATCCTGGTAGATTCCACGGCCAACCATGAGGTTAAATCCTTCGTCGACGGTTTTGCCGGTTATAACCAAATCAAAATGGCGGAAGAAGATCAAGCCAAGACAGCCTTCACAACCCCTTGGGGCACATACTGCTATACGGTCATGCCATTCGGACTAAAGAATGCTGGGGCTACTTACCAGAGGGCAGCTACAGCCCTATTCCATGACATGATCCACAAAGAAATTGAGGTCTATGTGGACGACATGATAATACACTCCAAAGGGTCAGATGACCAGCACTTTGTTGACCTAAGAAAATTCTTCGGCCGCCTCCGAGACCACAGCATGAGACTGAATCCAGCCAAATGCACCTTCGGCGTAAGACGAGGCAAGGTGCTAGGATATATGGTAACGGAACGGGGAATTGAAGTGGACCCCCAGAAAATCAAGGCCATAGTCGAGATGAAACCACCCCGGACGCTGACAGAAGTAAAATCCTTCATGGGAAGACTGCAATACATAAGCCATTTTGTAAATCAGCTGACCTCGATCTGCGAGCCAATCTTCAAGCTGATGAGGAAAAGTGCCTACACAGAATGGACTCCAGAATGCCAGCTCGCTTTTGAAGAGATCAAAGCATACCTTGTGAATCCCCCGATTCTTTGCCCGCCACATCAGCAAAAGCCACTGTTGCTATATCTAACTGTCACGGATACGGCAATTGGGGCTATGTTAGCTCAAGAGAAGAAAGATTCTAAGGTCGAAAACGCCATCTATTTCGTAAGCAGAAAGCTTCAGGGGAGCGAACTCAATTACTCTGCTTGTGAAAAGACTTGCGCAGGCCTGGTCTGGGTAGTGGGAAAGCTGAAACACTACATGCAGTCTCACCCGATACATCTCGTCTCAAAAATAGACCCCATCAAATATCTGTTCGACAAGCCTTCCATCTCCATGAGGTTGGCAAAATGGTCGTTCTTTTTGGCTGAATACGACATCACATATGT
Source organism: Adenophora triphylla var. japonica (assembly GCA_022495995.1). Taxonomy (NCBI): domain Eukaryota; kingdom Viridiplantae; phylum Streptophyta; class Magnoliopsida; order Asterales; family Campanulaceae; genus Adenophora; species Adenophora triphylla. Next base: position 7,457 of record JAFEMH010002882.1, read on the forward strand.
GACGAGGAAATCCGTGAAAGGGCGTATAATGGCAGAACAGTTGGCCGATTTCCCAAGTGATGAGTCCCGAGGACCTGAGCCTCAATTCCCTGATGATGGAATCTTTGCCCTAGAAGGAGAAAATCGCTGGCAACTCTTCTTCGACGGGGCGTCAAACAAAAGGGGGAACGGAATAGGAATGCTTCTGGTCGATCCTACCGATGAACACACCCCCATAGCAGTAAGGTTGAACTTTGAGGTCACCAACAACGCTGCTGAATATGAAGCTTGCATAGCCGGGTTGGAGGCCGCCCTTGAAAGAAATATCAAAGAATTGGAGGTGTATGGTGACTCTGCCCTCATCATCAATCAGGTCTCTAACAAATGGAAGACCGTGGACCCGGGTCTGCAGAAATATCACACTTACATGGAAGAGCTAGTAACTCAATTCAAGGAAATCAGCTTCCATTACTTGCCCAGAGATCGCAACAGATTCGCAGATGCTCTGGCAACACTAGCCTCTCTCGTTGAAATACCCGAAGGAAAGTCTGTCAAACCATTCAGAGTCGGGAGAAGAGAAAACCCCGCTTATTGCTTTGAAATCGAAGCGGAGGCCGAACCGGCCAGTGATCCCTGGTACACCCAGATCTATCAGTACCTGAAGAATGGCGAAGCTTCCTTCAAAAATGAAGATGGGGAATATAAAGAAGGAATCAAAGCAAAAAGCCTCTCAGCCCTGAAGCGACTCGCCTCCCACTATGTTCTTTTGGGAAACATGTTGTACAAGAAGCGTTATCAAGGCCCCCTCCTGCGATGTATCGGCAAACAAGAGGCTACCGGACTCATGAAAGAAGTACATGGTGGTACCTGCGGCCCCCATATGAATGCTCGGGCTCTAATGCAAATCATACTAAGAATGGGATACTTTTGGATCTCCATGGAAACCGACTGCATCCAGTTCGTCAAAAGCTGCGACAAATGCCAGCGGTACTCAAATCTCAATCATTTGCCTCCTCACGAGTTATACTGCATGACAACCCCTTGGCCTTTCATCACTTGGGGAATTGATGTCATAGGCAAAATCACACCACCAGGCAGCAACGGCCACGAATTCGTCCTGGTAGCAGTGGACTATTTCACCAAATGGGTTGAAGCCAAGTCCTACAAAATCCTCAATTCAAAGAAAGTAGCCCTCTTCATCAAAGAGAACATCATATGCAGATACGGGTTGCCAGCTGAAATCATTTCAGATAATGGATCCCACTTTGAAGGAGAATGCGACAGACTGCTAGCGGAATTCAGAATAACCCGTCACAAGTCATCTCCCTATAGGCCCCAAACCAACGGAGCCGTTGAAGCAGCAAACAAGACTTTGGAAAACATCATCCGGAAAATGGCTGTCCGAGGTCGAGATTGGCCCGAGAAACTTCACCTTGCTCTCTGGGGCTACAGAACATCTGTCAGAACGGCAACCGGGGAAACACCGTTTGCTCTTACCTACGGAATGGAAGCCGTACTCCCAATCGAGCTAGAAATCCCCTCGCTTTGTGTGCTATTGGAAAGCCAAATCCATGAGGTCGAATGGCTCCAAAGTCGCCATGATGAATTGGCCCTGCTAGATGAACGCCGATTGAAAGCCATGGAACACATCCGAGCTTACCAAGGAAGGATGGCCAGAGCCTTCGATAAGAAAGTGAAACATCGGGAGATCCGGGAAGGTGATCTCGTTCTGAAAGAGAAGCCCCCAGTCCCCATCAACCCGCTTGGCAAATGGGAGCCTGTTTGGGTCGGGCCATATGTCGTCCAGAAAATCTTCTCCGTAGGAGCCATGCAACTTGCAGACCTCGACGGAAATCCTTTTGTACACCCAGTGAATGGCGACAAGCTGCGCAGATACTACGCGTAAAATACTGAGTCAAAAAAAAATATATCAAAAAAAAAAGAGTGCTAAAAGAGTAATATCCAACTAGGTTGAATACCCGAAAAGGGCGGCCTAGGTAAAAAACAAGGTTGCACAAAAAAAAACAAAAATTTTAACCGGGTCGAACTACGAAGACCTGAGCCCTTTAGTCCGAAGGGAACGTAGGCAGCCAGAAATGGTTCGGTCTAAAACTCAAATAAAAGACATACTTTGTCATCAACACATTGATCAGACCATGAAAGCGTCTCGAAAAACTCTAAAGCAATTCACATATTCATTACAGTTAAAAACTCTTTGATGAGTCTAAGCTCAGTTCATTCCTACGACTTACAACCTGCTATAAGAAACTAAGATACATAATTCAACTAATGTGTCTGCTACGACAAGAAAGGGATACTCGGAAACCTCAAGGTCACTCCAAGCCACTCGTACTGGCTTCTCCCCTCTTCTTCCCTTCTCTTCGGGTCTTCTTCTTCTGCACTGGAAAAATGTCGGTCTGCAGCCTACCAAGCTCTGGTGTAGGGACAGGATCTATCAAACCCGCATCTGTCAGGGCCTCAGTAGCCCTAGCCTCATCTCTCATCTCCTGTAGCCGAGCTGGCAACATAGGAGTCCTCCTCTCCTGTCTCCTGACATAAGCCTCATAGTCGGTCACAACGTCCCCGCTCCTATTATGAGGGTTGGCCCTCGCCTCAGCTCTCCTTCTCTCTGAAACCGTCATGTCTCCCATACCAACAATGGCCTCACACCGTCTCAAAATAGCCATCTGAGTCTCCCCCAAATGCCTCTCGTACCAATCCAAGTACCAAGTGGTCAGAAACACGTGTCCCGGACGCCTGAGGATAACCCTGGAAGGAAAGACGTCATGCCTCCATGCTCGAGAAAGAAATGGGAACACCGAAGGATCCTCCATCGAAACAGAAGCTACCACCCTGGTAACTATGTCCTCAAAGCCCTCCAAGGGAGCCTGCTCCAGGCCAAATTGTCTGAGAACCAGAGACGGAATGTAAAAACTGGACTGAGAAAGCCCCGGAAGCAGAACCACATGAGACCCATCCTGAAGAACTCTCCGAGTCTCTATCCTCCAATGAGGCACCGACCACCTGATGTCCGCGGTCTGGCAAAAAGCCATCCAACGCTCCCATGAGCCCTGATCATCAAGATCCACGGTAACCCCTCTCCTGGCAAATGTCCAAGGTTTGACCGCATCAGAAGTTTCACGAAGGACCCCCAGGCGCTCCATCAGCCACATGGTCAAAAGAAACGGACTGCCCCCATGCATATACCGCCTCCCGGTAGCCAACCTGTCAAGAGCATGAAAAGTCTCCCCCAGGATCAAGGGCACTACATCCCGGCCCAAACGGCAGTGTACAACCACATCCAGCAAAGCCCGATGACAAATTCCAAAAGAGTAAACCATGAACAAGGTACCATACACACAGAGTGCAAAAGCATCCCAATAGGCATCATCAAGCAAGCCTAAGCCCCTAAATCTATCAGGAAGACCAGAAATGTCAAAATGATCAGGACCACAGATCATACCTTGTGCTTCCTCCGGGGAAAGATGAAGAAGGTTGCACAACTTGTCAACGAAAGAGGCTCCTCCGGGCAAAGGGATTGCAATCTCTTCCACCTCGGGACCGCCAAGCAAAGCCCGGAATTCTTCAACGGTCGGAACAACTTCATTGTAAGAAAAGCAAAAAGCATGCCTTCTAGTATCCCAAAATGAAGAAGAAGCCCTCAAAAGATCATAGTCCGGAACCAATTCTTTGAGAGACCACAAGCACTTTATCTTGTACATTTCTTCAAAGAATGACCTCCTCTCGTGCATAATCTCCCGGGACCAATCCTTGAATTTGTTGAAGAATGACACTTGGATTTCTTTAGACAATTTTAGAGAATTTTTGGGCATTTCCATGGCTTTTCTCTCTTCTCTCCCGAAATTCCAGTTTGAACTGAAGAAGATGAAGTTTCAGGCGACATCTATGCCCTAAACCAGATCCAACCACCAAAATAAATGAAAACTGTCAGAATCCACCCCTATCCGCGCGGATGGGAATGTCGCCAGAAAAAAAATCTGCAGCAGTTCCAACTGCTGCACCACAGAGGAATATTTTGCTCGAAACCTGTGCAAAGCCTGTCCAAACAGTTCACAGCTCCAAACATTCACACCCTTGCCAAGAAACCAGGGCTCATGCAACATTGCATTCATAATAGATAAAAAAAACAAAAAAAAGTAGATTATTACATTCCAAAAAAAAATGTGTGCATGAAAATAAAGTGTATCTGTCAAAGTAGGTACAGTCTCAGAAATCAATCAAAAATAATCAGTCAGAATCCTCAGTGGCTGGCCCTTTCCCCCGATCCCTCTTGCGGCTCGGGCCCGCCTCCTCAGTAGCCGTGAATGTCTCGGGCTCAGAATCATCGTCCTCGTCTCCAGAGAGAGGCTCGCCTGGATCAACCGGTACGCCACGATAAGGCAACCCGAGATCCGCAAAGAAGTCATATCCAAACGTGAACGCGTCGAACTCCTGGACATGCGAAGAAGATCCACCGTGGTGCCAAACGTGCCCCTGCCCGTGCAAATCTCCGAGGATGACGTGGTCCGGAGGAAGCTCCATGTCGGGATCTAGGGGAGGAAAAAGAGGGGTCTCGGTAGAATGCTCGGAAGGAATAGGGGAAGTCTCCCGCTCCACAGGTGCCGGATGTGCCCGTCTAGCTCTGCCCTGAGCAGCCCCACAAGCAACCATCCTCCTGAGGAACCTCTTGGCCCCAATCACCTGCTTCGTCAGCTTCTCCACCACCACAGCCGGGAACTGCACGGAAACAAAAGTGTCAGAAAGAATTGATGCGAAAAATGATGATGCGAAAGAAAAGAAGAAGAGACAGTAGAAAGCCGTACCTTCATATCCGGACGAGGCCGAAAAGCTCGTGGGACCCGCTCAGGTTGAGGGATCTGCACCCTCAATCTAACCCCATCCTGGACATACGAAAAGTCCGATCGAGGGTATCGCACAATCCCCTCCCCCTCTCTCTCAAGAACCTGGGGCATCCTCAGCCTCCTCAAGATAAATCTCGAATACTCCTCGATCGCCACAAACATCAAGAAGTGCTGGCCACCTCGATAGTTACCCCAGGTCTCCGATCTCTCACTCGGATGCATCATGTCGGCAGGAGGCTCCGCCGGTGCCATCAGAGGCGCACCCTCGCCATGCTGGCGCGTCACTCTCTCCCCCAGATAATACACGTCGCAGGTCAAACCTCTCAAAATCCTCCGCTGCACGGTCCATCTCTCGGCACCCTTCAGCTGCTCCACCTCGAAGCGGCCCCAGGGGTAGAAAATCATCCCCTCATCTGTCTCAGCTCTCTTCAAGGGCAGGCAATCCCTGTACTTGAGGGTCGTGCGCCCCCTGGAACCTATCTTCTCCCGAGCATGCTTGCTCCAGGAGAGCATGGCCGGATATGCCCCGATGTGCTCCGCCGGCTGTCGCCACATCGTGACGTGAAAGAACTCCAGAGCCCATACCTGCGAAAGGGAAAGATCCCATCAATTAAGTGCGAAAAGAACAGTGCGTGCTTAAGGAAAAGAAAAAGCAGAAGCTTATATCTCCAGAGGGAACTCAAAGCACGTCAGGGAGCTGACAGCCTTCCGGCTATACCGATCCAGAGCAAAATATAGCTCTGCCAGCCCTGCCTCTCCCCAAGACACCTCTCCGGCCATCTCCACATCCTCTAACGTCCTCAGCAAGGCGAACACCGCCGTCCCCTCGGCGTGTCCAAAAAGGGTGCTCGAAAAAGCGAACCACAGAAAAGCCCTAGCAATCTGCACAGCGGCCACTCTCTCATCCCCAGCCTTGTAACTCTCAATGCTCTCCACGATCTTCCCGTGGACCACAACATACTCCATCCCCATCCCCTTTTTGGGAATGGGGGTAAAGCCCAGAAGATCCTGCAGCTCCAGGTCGCTATAGCCATCCCTCCACTCAATGCTCTGTCCTTTAAAGGACAGGCCCGTGATCGCAGCGTAATCAGAAGGAGTAACCGTGGCCTCGTCCCAGAAGAAATGGAATGTGTGGGTCACGTCCCACCAGTGCTGTGCCAAAGCAAAGATCAGGCCCTTACTCTTGGGGAACTTAACCAACCCCCTCAGACACTCAATAAACTCGTACAACCCAGTCCCAATGACGATCTGTCTCGGACTCATCAAAACTCCTCTGCCCAGGACTGGAAGTTGGTCCCACAGGTCAACCACGGCCTCCACTGATCCTCGAGTCTTCAGCTTATTCAGCTGCTCCGTCACAAAACGATCTCCACCCTGCAATTGAAAAAAAAATGTCAAAAATTTTTTTGCATTTGCATCCAAAAAAAAGAGAAAGCCTACACATGCATCACAAAGTTCTAAAGAAAATTCGGCAGCATAACGGCATACAATGGACTCAGCCCCATTTTTCTCACAAAAGAAAAGATTTTTCAGCAACCATCATTCATCATGCATATAAAAAAAAAAACATGTCAATAACATTGAGTCAACGGAAGTAAAAACTCTGTCCCATTTTTCATGAAATAGCATGCATAAGCAATTTTCTACAATTCATTCATCCAATCAACGGGAACGAAAATCCGTCCCATTTTTCACAAAAAATCATATTTGCATCATTCATAAAAACACATCTCATTGCAAAAACCCTACATGCAAAAAAAAAAAAAAATCCATCCCGAATTCGGGAAAATTTTCATCATCTCATATTTCAAAAGTGGCAAAATGCCCATTCTTTTTTCAAACAAAATGCATATTTGGGTTACCCATATACTCATTACAACATGCAAAGCATTAAAATCAAATTTCAAGCCCAAGAACATTGACTTTCGAAATTTTCAAAGAAAAAAAATCACAAAAATCAATTTCGAATGAAAAATCAACAAAGAAAATGGAGAGATTCGAAGTATACCGTACGGAGACTCGGATCAGTGGCCCAATGTTGCCACGCATCGGGGTATGGCTCCTCCGCAATCGATTGAGAAAGAGAGTAATGCCTCCTCATTCGAACGAGCTCTAATCGCCTCTCGGCGACCAGGCCGCGTCCCTGACCTTGAATGGCGACTCCCCCGTGTTCCATTGCTCAAAAATCGAAGAAAATCGAAAAATTTCGAAGCTTCCTAGGCCAAAAATGGCGGATTTCTCACTTTCTCTCTCTCTTCTCTCGAAAAACTGTAAAAATAGTGAGGAAGAAGGAGAAGGGCGGCGGTGCCTTTTAAAAACCAATCTGGGCTTCTTTCCCCTCCGCGCGGACCAAATTGAAGGGTCAAAAAGACCATTTTGCCCTTTAAAATTCCAGGACTCTGCAGTTTAGTCCTCAACTTAACAAAGTTAACCAAAGTTAACACCCCCTTTCAAAAGAGCTCAACGGCAGTAAAACGTAAGTCCGATATCTCCGAGAAAGATAACGGAATCCCATTTATTTCATCAATTTCATCAACGGCAGTAAAACGTAAGTCTGATTTCTCCGAGAAAGATAACGGAATCCCGTTTCTTTCATCAATATCATCAACGGCAGAAAAACGTAAGTCCGATTTCTCCGAGAAAGATAACGGAATCCCGTTTCTTTCATCAATTTCATCAACGGCAGTAAAACGTAAGTCCGATATCTCCGAGAAAGTTAACGGAATCCCGTTTCTTTCATCAATTTCATCAACAGCCGTAAAACGTAAGTCCGATTTCTCCAAGAAAGATAACGGAATCCCGTTTCTTTCATCAATTTCATCAACGACAGTAAAACGCAAGTCCGATTTCTCCGAGAAAGATAACGGAATCCCGTTTCTTTCATCAATTTCATCAACGGCAGTAAAACGTAAGTCCGATTTCTCCGAGAAAGATAACGGAATCCCGTTTCTTTCATCAATTTCATCAACGGCAAAAGCGTAAGTCCGATTTCTCAGGAGAAGATAACGGAATCCCGTCTCTTTCCTCATTATCATAAACTGACGATGCAAAAAGCGTAAGCCCGTTTTCCCCAAAGAAAGCCAAAGGGATCCCTCGATTCCACCCCCAGCAGTTTTTCGAACTACGTAAGGGCTTGATTCCCCAATCGGGATACGTAGGTAGCCTATCACAGGTCCAGCCACTCGACCAGCACGGTCATCCTTTCCTTCGGCAGCAGACGTAAGACCGATCCCTTCAAATGAAGTCCACCAAAGGAACATCTTTCCCAAACCATCAAGGTTCGAGGCACCAAAAACGCCATCATCTTCAAGGTTCGAGGCACCTAAAACGCCATCATCTCCGAGGTCCGAGGCACCTAAAACGCCATCATCTTCAAGGTCCGAGGCACCTAAAACGCCATCATCTTCAAGGTTCGAGGCACCTAAAACGCCATCATCTCCGAGGTCCGAGGCACCTAAAACGCCATCATCTTCAAGGTCCGAGGCACCTAAAACGCCATCATCTTCGAGGTCCAAGGCACCTAAAATGCCATCATCTTCAAGGTCCGAGGCACCTAAAATGCCATCATCTTCAAGGTTCGAGGCACCTAAAACGCCATCATCTCCGAGGTCCGAGGCACCTAAAACGCCATCATCTTCAAGGTCCGAGGCACCTAAAACGCCATCATCTTCAAGGTCCGAGGCACCTAATACGCCATCATCTTCAAGGTTCGAGGCACCTAAAACGCCATCATCTTCAAGGCCTGAGGCACCTAAAATGCCATCATCTCCGAGGTTCGAGGCACCTAAAACGCCATCACTGCCAGGTTGATGCCTCAAAATAGTCACTTTAGGGTCAACATCGAAAGACCCGAACTACGACTGGCTTGATTCCTCTTAAGGATACGTAGGTAGCCTATCATTAGGTTCAGCCATCAGACCGAAAATGGTCATTCCTATCCCCAGCAGAGCGGATATACAACTCTAGCCATCAAACCAAAATGGTCATTTCCCATCCTCAGCAGAGTTTCTTTCAGCAATCGACTGCAGAACTTGCTCGCCAGGTTGACATCCTAAAACTGTCAATCCAGGGTCAAAGACCCGAACTACGGCCGGCTTGATTCCCACTCGGGATACGTAGGAAGCCTATCGCTAGGTTCAGCCACTCGATCACTTGATCATCCTGTCAAATATGGAGCCTTACTCTTATCGACGACCCCGCTTCCTTCGAAAGCGCCGTCGCCGAGGGGCTACTGTAAGTGCTCCAATTTGAGTTGTTAGCATTTTCGTTAGAAAATTAACGAAAGTCTTAACATTCCTAACATTTCTAACAATTCCTAACTTTTCTAACAAAGCAAGGGTAAAGTAGGCATTGCTATTTAAGGTTAAACCAAGAAAAGAATCTTAAAAAGAAAAGAAATTGTAAAAAACCCGAATTGGCAAGCTGAAAAACACAGCCAGTTTGAATATTTTTGAAAATATTCCTTGTGTCCAAAGCCTGCAGCTGCAATTAATGAACAGTGCACGCTGCAGTACATATCCGCGCGGACACAATTGAATATTTCAGAGGGCTATAAATTGAGCCCTTCAGTCACAGAAATAAGGGGCCACAACTTCATTCACAGCAACACCTTGGCGAAAATACTAGAGAAAACAGTGAGAATTCCCTTGAATTGTCACCTTTTTCTCTTGATTATTTTCCCAAATCACACCCACTCACTCTCAAATTAAAGCCTCAAACACTCTTAAATTCAAGCCTCAAACTCAAAAAGTCAATAGAAGATAGGTATAACCTCCTTCTCCCTACCCTAAATCCCATCCATGCATGCATCTCATACTTTGAAGATGTAACTTGTTTTCCTCTTGCCTTAGATCCAAGAGGATCACCATGAAAGTTCATCTCCATGGATGATCCTCTACAAGGATCAACATTTCTTTCAAAATTGTTTTTACTTCTTACAAACATATTTTCAAAACCCTAAAAACCATTTTCACAACAAAAATCTTTGTTTCAAAGGATAAAACTCCCCTTCCCAAACAAATGAAATGCTTAAGTCCTAATGTACCCTAAGGATGGTTTGATATAGTAGATCACCACTAAAATTTCTAGTGACTACTAATCAAAGCCTAAGGAAATGGGAACAAGCATGGATGTAAACCCCTTTTAAAATCACATATTTCTTCTTGAGAAAGTTGCTGTCCAGTAGCCTTTCTCTAAGACCTCTGTCCATGGTCTAATTTTTTGGACACAGAAGAAATTAGAATTTGGTGTTGACTACAATATACTTTTTGTATCCAACATTCAGATCTTTCCAGACATATTTTTACTTTATTTTTTGCGTGAGTAAAACTCCTTTTTTCAAATTATTTCTCAAAGGTCAGTTCAACAGTTTCTGGAAATCCAGATTTCATATCTGAGATTTCCAGAAGGTTTTGGTCCATCAAATCATCTCCAAATGGAAAATCCTTTTGCATAAAACTTATTTATGGTATTTTGAACAACTTTCATTCTCGGACTTTCCCCAGATTTTGAAGTTTTAAAGCTCTTAAATCTATTTTAAAATCAAGTGTCCACTGCCTTTTTCATTCTGGCAGAATTGATTTTCAACTTCAAAAAATCTTTTGAGTACCAAAACTCAACCCAAAAATCATACCAAAAATCATACCAAAAATCATGGGACTTATTTAATGTCTTATAAAGAGTTCCCAATTTTTAGTTTTCTCAGTTTAAACTTATTTTGGCCAAAGGAACACACACACACACACACATACATACACACACAAATGGTTTTTAAGCTTGGAAGACTCGTTTTACGAGGCATTCCGGGTGAACACTAACGTTCTTCCCGGCGTGTAACGTGACCTCCGAACCCAAATCTCTAATCTCGGGCATTTTTCAATGTTTTGACCCTTAAAACAAAAATGGCGTGGCGACTCCGTGTTTTTTCGATTGATTTTTCAAAAAAAAGAGAAAAATACCAATCTTTCGAAAAATGGCAACAATCGTTACAGTCGCGCAGTCGCACCCTACAGCTGTGTCAGAATTTTGAATTTGCTTGTTTAATCTACTAATTTAGGCATCCCCAACTTAGATGGCACAAAACCCAACATGTTGGATTTTTGTCGGGAATAGCCACTTGCCTCATTTTGTTTTATGCTTTTATTGCCTAGAATTAGCCTAGTGGTGCAGATATAAAAGACGAATTAATTGATCTTTTATGCACTATAAAAAAAAGTAAAAGCATACTCCCTCCTGAAATTACCCGGGATCCGGCTCGCGCGCGGAGGGCCCCGAAGCATCTCGCATTTGTCCGCTTTTCGGGAATGTTCGCCCGGATCCGAGAGGCAGCGCATTCGCGCCCCGGAATCTGGCTTTATTCCGCTTCAGCGTTGGTTGGAGGTGTCTCGCCGTTTGTTTTCGCATTTGTAGAGTCGCCACGCCGTTTTTATTAAGCCCAAAACATTGAAAAAGGGCATCAGTTTAAAGATAATTTTAAACTATTTTTGTGTGATGAGATTTTGAATTCGGAGGTCAGATGACTCCTCGAGAAGAGAATATTAGAATATTAGAGCTCACCCGAGTCACCTCGTAAAATGAGTCTTTCGGATACCCCTAATATCCTTTAAATGTTATGTGAGTGTGTGTGTGCTTTTTTAAAAATGCATGCTGTATAGGATGTCTACATTGTATACTATGTATTGAAATGTATTGAAATAGTGATGGAAGGAAGCCTTACCAATGTTGGTTCGTGTCTGTCTTCCGCTGAGGAATAGTGTTTGAGGTCGGAGTAGCGTTCCGATATGAATCTGGATTGCTTCGGGAGGGGCCGGTTGTCTGCGGACAGAGTTTCGGCGTGAGTTGATGTTGCAGGCTGCGTTTGGGCAGAGGTTCGGCGTGCGTGGGGATCGCAGGGATCACTCGGGCAGAGGTTCGGCGTGCGTTGGGATCGCAGGAGTCACTCGGGCAGAGTTTCGGCGTGGTTTGGGATCGCCGGTTTGACTCGGAAAGAGCCGGGACACCGTGGAAAGACCAGGCAAGGCCTCGAAGTACCACGAGGGGCCTCAGAGTACCTCGAGAGTGCCTCGGGGCAGCGCGGGAGCGTCGCGGGAGCGCTCGGGGAGGCTTCGGAGCACCATGAGGGGGCTCGGAAGGCCTCGGAAGGATCCGAAAGGGGCCGGGAATGCCTCGGAAGGACTTAGAGGGGAAGCCAGAAGGCCTAGGGAGGAAGAGAGAAGTGGGAGGTGTGTGAAAATGAGGAGGGGGAGCCCTCTATTTATAGTGCCAGATTTGGTGCAAAGAGGTCCGTACGGACCTCCCTGGTAATCCAGACTTTTGGTTTTCCTCGATTTGAGGGAATCTGTGATGATGGGGAATATTTGCAATTATGATGTTCCTCAGGCAATAAGGTCCGTACGGACCAAGTTGACATGCAAAGAGGTCCGTACGGACCAACTCTGCAGGAGGGTAATCATTTTCCCCGGGATTTGAAGGAATATTGTGGACTTTAAGAGGATTCAATAATTATTAGAGCAAAGAGGTCCGTACGGACCATTATTGCTTTTCCAATTTCCTGAAAATTCCCAAAAGGTCCTTTTGTCCCTTTTTATCCCAGAAAGGCTCCTCCCTTGGTTTGGCTGGGGGTTTTGAGAGGGTTTTGAGTGCCGGAGGTCATCGAGACTGCGTTGATGAGTCTGCGGTGCTTCTCGTGTGCTTGAAAGGGGGTGATCCAGATTGGGGTACTTACAGAAGCCCCTCGACGACGTCACTTATGAAAGAAGTGGGGTCGCCGATAAGATAAGGGTCCTAATCTGGATCGCGTCTTTGGGAGATAAAGTGACCGGGAGGTCGGTGTGAGGACGTGGTGGTGTCCTATTATGTGACCATTTAGGTCGGTAAGTGGACCCTGTGGTAGGATTCCTACGTATCCCTGGCGGGAATCAAGCCTGGTCGTAGTTCGGGTGTGGGGTGAGTGTTTTGTGAATGCGGGCGTGGTGGTGCCCTGAAGTGTCGTGTGACCGACGAGGTCAGTGGTAAGGACGTGGTGGTGTCCTGGGTGACCGCATGGGTCGATGGCTGGACCCTGTGATAGGATTCCTACGTATCCCTGGCGGGAATCAAGCCTGGTCGTAGTTCAGAGGTCGTGAATCTGTGAGTGCGGGCGTGGTGGTGCCCTGTTGTGTGACCGCCGAGGTCGATGGTAAGGACGTGGTGGTGTCTGGGTGACCGCATGGGTCGATGGCTGGACCCTGTGATAGGATTCCTACGTATCCCTGGCGGGAATCAAGCCTGGTCGTAGTTCAGAGGTCGTGAATCTGTGAGTGCGGGCGTGGTGGTGCCCTGAAGTGTTGTGTGACCGCCGAGGTCAGTTGTAAGGATGTGGTGGTGTCCTGGGTGTGGTGACCGCCGAGGTCAATTGTGAGGACGTGGTGGTGTCCTGGGATGGAAATTTTATGATTTTCCTAATCGGGTGGTTTAAGGCCTTCCGGGCCGGAGATAGTGATTTGGGAGGTTTATACGGTCTTCCGGACCGAGTGGTTTAAAGCCTTCCGAGCTGGGGATGGCGTGAGGACTTGAATCGTCTTCTGAATGTGGTTGCGCCACGCGTGAGGACTTTGAATCGTCTTCTGGCGACGGTTTTGGTGCCACGCTGGAGGACTTTGAATCGTCTTCTGGCGGCGGTTGGTGCCACGCGGGAGGACTTTGAATCGTCTTCTGGCGGCGGTGGTGCCACGCGGGAGGACTTTGAATCGTCTTCTGGCGGCGGTTGGTGCCACGCGGGAGGACTTTGAATCATCTTCTGGCGGCGGTTATCGTCTTCTGGCGGCGGTTGGTGCCACGCGGGAGGACTTTGAATCGTCTTCTGGCGGCGGTGGTGGAGGCATGGCTGCCTTGAGCTTTGAGAGGTTTAGATGTCTCGTGCTTTGTCAGTTGGGGAGAAGGTTGGACTTACGATGGCTGCCGGTGTTCATCCGTTGGGAATTTATTGTGGCCTTGTAGGGGCTTGCAAGGATTCCCTTTTTGACTTGCTGGGGAAGGAGCTCGGGCTTACTTTGATGGCCGGTGCTTGTGTTGTTGATGAGTGGGCAAAGATGATGGCCGGTGATGGGGATATGCAGTCTTGTACGACTTCCCTTTGACTTGTTGGGGAGGAGCTCGGGCTTACTTTGATGGCCGGTGGCTTGAGTTGCCGTTGAGCGTTTTGGAGGCGTCTCGTGCCTTGATATTCGTATTCGGAGGCGTTGGCTCCTTCTTGCGCTTGTTTTGCCGTTGAGTGGGCAAAGTTCGGGCTTACACTGACTGCCGGTGGTTGAATTGCCGTTGAGTGGGCGAAGACCGGTCTTACACTGACGGCCGGTGGTTGAATTGCCGTTGGAGTGGGCGAGGACCGGTCTTACATTGACGGTCGGTGGTTGAATTGCCGTTGAAGTGGGCGAGGACCGGTCTTACATTGACGGCCGGTGGTTGAATTGCCGTTGGAGTGGGCGAGGTTCGGGCTTACACTGACTGCCGGTGGTTGAATTGAAGGGTTAGGGACCATTCTGCACTTGGATTTGCTGAAAAAGGCCTTAGGATAGCCAGGGGCAAAGATTATAAGGGCAGGAAAGTAATTTGGCCCTCCCTTGCAAGAAGGTCCGTACGGACCAACCTGGATGCAAAGAGGTCCGTACGGACCACTTTGATTTTTTACAGTTCCCAGGTTTTGACCGGGTTAAATGCTGGAGCCTTTCCCCATTTCTTCTTCTTCCGTGCGTGAACCAGAGAGAGAGAGAAGGAGAGCAAAAAACCTCCATTGTTAACCAAAATCCTCCATTTTTGCTTTGAATTGCTTGCAATGGCGGAAGGATCTCGAAGGAGTCGTCGTCAACGCAGTCAAGAAGTGGTCGAGCAACGGATGGAGCTCCAAAGAAATTGGATTTCGTTTGTTCCATCTTCAAAGAATCCGGATGTCTTGTATCCAAATCCGGAGGTGCACAATCGTCGTTCTAGGAACGTCGGGGAGGTAAGAAATCCGTTCCGTTTTGATTCCCTGCTCGAATTTTTGAATGCTAGAACTAGGTTTTAGTTTTTCGCATTTTTGAATTTTTGTTATTTTTTTTATGCCTTTTGTGAAATTCTTGATGAATTGTTGAAAATGGACATGTAAAAATTGTGGGTATGTGTATTTTGTGCAGAAATGTGTAGATTAGCTTTTATTTGTGAAAATAAAGTGCCTCTCTAATGAAATGCATGCTTTGGTGTTTTGTACCGTATGCTATTTATGTATGTACATTATGAGAAAAGTTTGTCGTGTAGTGACAAATTTTGTGAAAAAATGTGACATGTGCCGTGCATTGTGACGGGGTTTTGTCTAAAAGTGAGTGCCGTGTAGGGACGGATTTTTTTTGAAAATATGTTATGCAGTGTGTGCCGTGTTCTTGGGTGACGGACTTTGTGGGGAAAATATGTGCAATATGTGCCGTGTTTTTGTGACGGGTTATATGTGCTTTTGCCGTGTTGGGACGGACTTTTTTTCTTTTGAGAAAATGTGTCGTGTCGTGCTTGATCCCTTTGTTGAGAAAATCTGTACAGTGTGTGTCGTGTTTTTGTGACGGACTGCATGGGAAAAATTATATGTATGTGAAAATTATGTGCAACATGTGCCGTGTTTTGTGACGGGATATATGTGAAAATTGCATGTGAAAATTATGTGCAATATGTGCCGTGTTTTGTGACGAGTTATATGTGAAAAATATGTGCAATGTATGCCGTGTTTTGTGACGGGTTATTTTCATGGCCTTCCGTGTTGAGACGGACTTTTGTGCCTTTTGTTTTATATTAAGTACTGTGATTGACATACCTTTGCTGTGTTTACCTGCAGGATGCGGGGCTTATGGCTGGGAAGGCCAAGAGGATGAAGACTCGGGGATCGCTCGAGGCTGTTGTTGAGTTGTGGCAGCGGATGCACGATATTTACGTGGATGGCGGGTAGGCCGAGTCCCAGGAGGCTGGTCTACGCTTCTGGCTTGGGTGTGTTCGTAGAGAACCTGGTCGGGGTCTCTGACACGAGGAAGAACAAGAGCGTCTTCCTTGGCCTTTCTGAGTATTGGTGGGATACCACCCACACCTTCCATCTGAGCTGGGGAGAGGTGACGGTGACGTCGACCGACTTTCTTTGCGATGCCTGGGCTTTCCTTCAAAGGAGGGCCGGTGCGGTGGAAGATATGATCTCCGATGCTTTGTATTGGCCGAGTGCTGGGCTTTGAGCCTCATCCTCGCAGGTCAGGGATGCTGTATAGCGATGTGGAGCGAGGATCACGGCCGGCATTGGGGCCTATGTCAGGTGCCCAGAGCCGGGTGTCGCGGGCAGCTGGCGCGCTCCTTTTTGTGGTATGCGCTTTCCGAGACTTTGTTCTCGAACCACGCGACTGCGGCTCCCTTTGCTCTGTTGAAGAGCTTGATTGATCTGGATAGAGCTTGTGACATCGATTGGGGCGAGGCAGGCTTGGCCGAGCTCTACTTTTCTTTGGACCAGTTTAGCCGGGGTGTGGCCAGTTCATTGGCCTGTTTTGACTTTGCTTTGGAGGTATGAGTTTATTGCTGTTTTTGATTTAGCAACTTGTCGTTTCTCCGTTTTCTTTTACTGCTTGAGCCTTTTTTGTTTTTGTCACGAGTGTGGTTACATGAGGTTTTTCGGTGTTTCCCAGTGGGATAGAGATCTGGGGCACATTCTTTGCGTATCTGCTATCTTTGGGAGGCCCAGGCTCGTACGGCGAGAAGAGGAGGACCAGCGAGAGGGAAGCTCACCATCGCCTACGGGGATGTGCGGGAGCGTCTGGAGAGGGGTAGCCCGGAGGGGTTTGTTTTGTTCCCGTGGGCTCGGTATGAGGGTGATGAGTTCGAGGGGCTCCGAGGTGGCAGCAAGCGGAAGATGCTTGCGGGGCTTGACTTGCGGCGTCATGTACCTGGGGAGCGGGTCTTCTCGCGCAGCATGGCCCAGGTGTGCTTCCCGTGGCTCAGGGACCCTCCTTTTGGGATGCTTGATTCCGGGATATGGATGTGCTTGACTTTGAGAGGTACCTTGGCGGTGTGGGCGCCGAGGAGTTTATTTTGTATGGAGAGGAGTATGGGGCCTTCGTGAGGAGGAAGTTGAGGGCCGCGGTATTGGCGAGGAGAGAGAGGCGCGCGAGGCTCCCCAGAGGTTCCGATGCCGGGGCCGGATTTCACGTATGTCCGTGGGGACGGATCGAGGAGGAGGGTGTATGTACCCGTTTCTGAGGCAGGCTCTCTGCATCTAGAGTGGATCCCGATAGATCGGTGAGTGTGCTGACTCTTTTCCATCTTGGCATCTTTTCTGTATTTTTCTCTTTTTGTTGTTGAGTATAACTGTATTGCTGAGCGTTTCCTTGGCTGCTTGCTTGTGCAGGTCCCGGGGAGAGCCTATGATATGCTGACTCGCCGTTATGTGGCGATGAGGTCGTTTGCGAAGAAGATGGCGTCGAAGATGTCTTGCCGGTCTTCGCGACGCGTGCCGGCGTACCAGCCTATGCCTTCGAGGCATTCTGTAGACGTTCCTCCACCGAGAGCCGAGCCGGAGCCGCAGCAGGAGGGACCTTCGAGGGGGCGGCATAGCATGGATGCCGGGACGTCTTCGGGAGCTCCGAGGCAGCAGCCCTTTTATCAGTTCTTCCCTCCTCAGGACGCACAGGGCGAGGGTCCGTCAGAGCCTTCTTTCTTTGATCCTTTCGCCGGATTTGATCCTTCGGATTACTTTGAGTGGCAGCCTCCGGCGGGGGGCTCGGTATTCGATGACGAGGACGTGACGGGCGAGTTCACGGGATGCCCGACTTCTCTCTGGAGGACCTTGGCGAGGATGATGATGCTGAGGAGTCTGATTAGTATTCATTTGCTTTCCCTCTTTTCATATCTTCTCTTTTTTTTTGTTTAGCAACAGACATTTGATGTACCTGTAATAAAACACTCGTATTTGCACGGCAAACAGCATTTTATTTTAAGATGTAATGTCATTTTTGGGATTCCTGGGAATTGTCCTAGAAATTGTTGCTAGTATTTTTTTTATTTTGTGCATGCCACGTGAGCTGAGAGTGCGTTTGTGGGTAGTGTATGTTCACCGGGAATGGCTTTGGCCAGTGTTTGGGCAGTTTGGAGCAAGGTCCTGCGAGGACGGTGGTTGTTATGCTTGTTTCTTTGGGAAATGGGTCATGGTTGCAAGGACGTCCGTACGGACATACTTAGCATGCAAAGAGGTCCGTACGGACCAACCTTGCTTTTGGGAAGGAGATAAATGCTTTCCAGTGTCTGGTTCTTCCTCATTTCCCCATTTGCAGCCATTTTCGAGCTTTCTTCCCCATTTTCTCTAGGAACCTCCATTTTTGCCATGGATTCTTCGTATGTTCCTAGAATTTTGCTGAGGCTTTCGCAGGAGAGGCAAGCACACTTCCTTGAGCAGCTGAAAACGTGGATGCGGCGCCGTATGAGGCATCAGAGACGGGCTTTCGAGGTAAGGTTTCGTCTTTGCTCGATTTGGTCTTTTAAGGAGTTGGTTCCTGATTGGGATTTGTTGCGGGCTGCCGCGAAGTTCTGGGATGTTAGGAGGCATGTGTATTGTTTCTCCTACAATGAAATGGTGCCCACTTTTGAGGATTTTCGGGCTTTGATTGGAGGACCGGAGGTGGAGGCCATCTCGCTTCCTTTGATTGGTGGTGCTGCGGTGAGCGTGAAGCTTGCAGGCTTTCTTCGTACTTCGTTGGAAGAAGTGCAGGGCATGATCCTTGATTCGGGTCATATCGACATTTCTGAGTTGCCGGAGCGGTTCATGGTTGATGATGAGAGTGATGTCTCTTGGGACGCATTTGCCTTGTGCGTGATGGCGACGCTTTTCCTGGTCAGCTCCCTTGGCATTTGCGATGGCGCTTTGCTAGATGTGGTTGGGCACTGCAGAGCTGGAGAGGATATTGTCCCGTTGGTGCTGGGGGAGACTCTTCATGGTATCGACCGTCTGGCGACTGGGGATCGGTTCATGAGAGGGGGAAGCCCCGCTTTGCTCACCTTGTGGCTGCGAGAGAGACTTCAGGCCATGCCCGAGGCTCCGACGTCGTTTAGCCCGTGGTCATTTGCTCAGCGACCTCTTGTGTTGGATATGGATCAGTCCGCCTGGGAGAGATGGATGGCACAGCTTGGTACGCATCAGATCCGCTGGTGGGTTCCTCACTGGAGGATTGAGACTAGGAGGGTCTTGCAGGAAGGGTCCTACGTTGTCAGAGTTCCAGGTTTGTCTTGGTCCTCCTTCTATATTCCGTCGCTTGTTTCCCGGCAGTTTGGGATGAAGCAGGAGCCTTTGTTGGGCTGGGATGACCTTGCTATTGCGGAGGTAGTTCCTCTTTGTATGGCAGCTTCAGGTGCCTTCTTGTATTTTCTGGGGGTATGGAAGTATTCCGCTTTCCCTCTGTGGTACTCCTTAGGCGTCGGGAGCGTCGTATTGACGACTCGGTACTGGCCTGGTATGAGCGGCGTGTTGGGCGATCCCAAGTGGTCTTGGAGAGCGGGCGTGTAGCGATTACAGGACCCGGTTGCCGTAGTAGCTATTGCCTTAGGAGTGCCGAAGCACAGTCTGACCCTCAGGATGTCATGGGAGACGCTTTATTTGACTACAGGACTCGAGTTGACAGACTGGCAGGGAGAGGTCCTCTTTTGCAGACTCGCAGGGAGGAGATCCGAGCCGAAGCACGGGCGAATGAAGCCCTGAGAGCTGCTGGATTGTTTGACTCTACGGGGAGGACCCCAGATCTCGGACTGAGAGACGCAGAGTTGGTTCACGTGGAGCGAAAGAAGACTCGCCGGGGACGAGGGAAGAAAGGAAAGAATGGCGAGGGGACAAGCGCAGATGGCGCGGAATGACCTCCTAGGTATCCATTCATTGCATTTGCAAACACATTATTTGTTAAATGTATTAAGCTGTCTTTTAGCATGTTGTGAACTTGAGAGTAGACCGTGCTTGAACTCATCAAGAAATGTTGTAACCGTTAGTGATTTGTGATTTACTTTTAAAGCTTTGTCGAGACGCAAGATCTCTTGTTTGCCTTTGTTTCTTTTGTGCACTTTGTCGGCGTCCATCTTTGGACTTTTCTGTTGCATTTGCGGGCTGAAGCAGTCTGGGCCATGACGGCAATCCCTTTTGCTTAGGCTTTGTGCTTGGCTGAGAGGTTGAATGCTCCCTTGACAAGTCGTTTTGACGGTCTTTTCCGCAGCTTCCTTGCCTCTTGTTGGCGTCGGGCTCTTGACCTCTTTTTTGCAGCTTTTGCTTGAGCTTCTTTTATTTTTATTTTTTTTGTGAGCCCTTGCTCGAGCTCTCTTTTTTTTATATATTTTTTTTTGTGAGCCCTTGCTCGAGCTCTTTTCCTTTTTTTTTTCGAAGCGCGTGAGGGCGAAGACAAGCCCCTGGCTTGGAAGCAGACATGAGTCAGTCGTTTGATGCTGAGTGACCCTCGGATGTCCTTTGATGTTGCCGCCGTCGTTTGACTTGGTCAAGGTGACTGTTGGGGCGTGTTCTTGAAAAGTGCGTAGCTTGATGGAGGTCTTGATTGACATTCAAACTTTTGACTTTTTGTGTATTTTTAGACCGGACCAATTAAGGTTGCCTACGTTCCCCCGAACTAGAGGGCTCAGGTCTGCGTAGTTCGACACTACATGGAGTGCCAAGAGATGCACAGTTGTTCTTCTTTAGGCGAAGTATCTGCGAAGTTTGCTTCCGTTGACTGGATTCATGAAGGGATTGCCGTCTAGGTCTGTCAGCTTCATGGCGCCTCCGGAGAAGATCTTTTGAACCACGAAAGGGCCGATCCATGTGGGTTCCCATTTTCCCAGTGGGTTGGTTCGAGTGGGAGGCTTTTCTTTGAGTACAAGGTCGCCTTCCCTGATGTCTCGGGATTTGACTTTCTTGTCGAAAGCTCTAGCCATCCTGCTTTGATAGGCTCGGACGTGTTCCATGGCCTTTAGTCGTCGCTCGTCTAGCAGAGCCAATTCGTCGTGTCGGCTTCGGAGCCATTCAACTTCGTTGATGTCATTTTCCAGCAGCACTCGGAGTGAGGGAATTTCCAGTTCAATGGGAAGGACTGCTTCCATCCCGTATGTCAGGGCGAATGGGGTTTCTCCCGTGGCTGTTCTGACTGATGTGCGGTAGCCCCAAAGTGCAAGGTGCAGCTTCTCGGGCCAATCTCGTCCTCGGGTGGTCATTTTTCGGATGATCCGTTCGAGGGTTTTGTTTGCTGCTTCCACGGCGCCGTTTGTTTGTGGCCGGTAGGGAGAAGATTTGTGGCGTGTGATCTTGAATTCAGCCAGCAGTCTGTCGAATTCCCCTTCGAAGTGTGAGCCATTGTCTGATATGACCTCATTTGGGATGCCGTATCGGCAGATGATGTTTTCCTTGAGGAAATGCGCGACCTTCTTGGAGGTGAGTACCTTGTAGGACTTGGCTTCGACCCATTTGGTGAAGTAGTCGATGGCTACTAAGATGAACTCGTGACCGTTGCTGCCTGGCGGAGCAATTTTCCCGATGACGTCAATTCCCCAAGTGGCAAATGGCCAGGGTGTAGTCATGCAGTAGAGATCGTGGGGCGGCAGATGATTGAGGTTGGAGAACCGTTGACACTTGTCGCAGCTTCGGACAAAGTGGATGCAATCTGCCTCCATGGAGATCCAGTAGTAGCCCATCCTGAGAATGATTTGCATCAGGGCTCTGGCGTTCATGTGGGGACCGCAAGCCCCATTGTGGACTTCGTTCATGAACTTGTTTGCTTCTTCTTGGCTGATGCAGCGTAGGAGTGGCCCATGGTAGCGTTTCTTGTATAGCATGTCCCCGAGGATGACGAAGTGAGAGGCGAGGCGTTTTAGGGCCATGATGCTCTTGGTTTTGACCCCTTCTGTGTGTGGGTCTTCCTTGTTCATGAAGGTGGTTTCCCCGTTCTTGAGGTATTGGAAGATCTGGTTATACCATGGCTCATTGATGGGCTTAGGTTCTGGTTCGATCTCACAACAGTAGGCAGGAATTTCCTTTCGTCCGACTTTGAAGGGTTTGATTGCTTTTCCTTCAGGGATTTCCACAAGGGAAGCCAAGGTGGCTAAGGCATCTGCAAACCTGTTTCGGTCTCTTGGCAAGTAGTGGAAGGTGACCTCTTCGAATTGTGTGATGAGGTCTTCCATGCAGGCATGGTATTTTTGCAAGCCTGGGTCTATGGTTTTCCACTTGTTGGAGACTTGGTTGATGATCAAGGCTGAGTCCCCATAAACTTCGAGTTTCTGGACATTCCTCTCGAGTGCGGCTTGTAGTCCGGCAGCGCAGGCTTCATATTCGGCGGCATTGTTGGTTACCTCGAAATTGAGCTTTATAGCAATTGGGGTGTGCTCGTCCTTGGGATCTACCAAGAGCATACCGATGCCGTTTCCCTTTTTGTTGGCTGCTCCGTCGAAGAACAGTTGCCATCGATTTTCGCCTTCGATTGCGAAGATTCCCTCGTCTGGAAATTGTGGTTCGGGGCCTCGAGCCTCGTCGGTTGGGAAATCAGCCAGTTGTTCAGCCATGGCCCGTCCCTTGATTGACTTTTGGTTTACGTACTTGATGTCAAATTCCGCTAGGAAGAAAGACCATTTGGCGAGCCTCATTGACAGAGATGGTTTGTCGAAGAGGTACTTGACTGGGTCCATTTTGGAAACCAAGTGTACCGTGTGCGACTGCATGTAGTGCCGTAGTTTCCCGACAACCCATACCAGAGCTGCGCAGGTTTTCTCGAGGGCTGAGTAATTGAGTTCGCTGCCTTGAAACTTTCGACTGACGAAGTAGATGGCGTTTTCGACTCGTGACTCCTTCTTTTCTTGACAGAGCATGGCTCCAACTGCGGTGTCGGTCACAGTTAGGTATAGCAACAGTGGCTTTTCCTCGTGGGGAGGACAGAGAATCGGAGGACTCACAAGGTATGCTTTTATTTTCTCAAAGGCATCTTGGCATTCTGAGTTCCATTCGATGTCGGCGTTCTTCTTCATCAGTTTGAAGATTGGCTCGCACATAGAGGTCAATTGGTTGACGAAGCGACTGATATACTGTAGGCGGCCCATGAAGCTTTTCACCTCTGTCTGAGTTTGCGGTGGTCTCATTTCGATGATAGCCTTGATCTTTTGAGGATCAACCTCGATGCCTCTCTCGGTGACCATGTATCCCAAAACCTTGCCTCGGCTAACCCCAAATGTGCATTTGGCAGGGTTAAGCCTCATTGAGTGTTTTCGGAGGCGATTGAAGAATTTTCTCAGGTCTGTGAGGTGTTGTCCATCTGATCCCTTTGAGTGAATGATCATGTCATCGACGTACACTTCGATCTCCTTGTGGATCATATCGTGGAAGAGGGCGGTTGCTGCCCGTTGGTAGGTAGCCCCAGCGTTCTTTAGTCCGAACGGCATTACTGTGTAGCAGTAGGTTCCCAGGGGGTTGTGAAGGCTGTCTTTTCTTGGTCTTCTTCGGCCATCTTGATTTGATTGTAGCCGGCAAAACCGTCCACGAAGGACTTGACTTCGAAATTGGCTGTAGTGTCTACCAACATGTCGATGTTGGGTAGTGGAAAATCGTCCTTGGGACTTGCTTTGTTGAGATCTCGGAAGTCCACGCAACAGCGTACTTTTCCATTGGCCTTGGTGACCGTGACGATATTGGAGAGCCATGTGGGGTACTCGATCACCCTGATGAAGCCGACGCGGAGCATTTTTTCGATCTCCTCTTTGACTTGTAAAGACCATTCTGGCTTGATTCGGCGTAGCTTTTGCTTGATGGGCTTAGCCTCGGGATTCAAGGGAATCCGGTGCTCTACAATGTTAGGATCTAATCCGGGCATGTCTCGGTAAGACCAAGCGAACACGTCCACGAACTCTTTGAGCAGTGCGGTCAATGCGTCTTGCTCTGTGCCGGTGAAGAAACTTCCGATTTGCGTCTCTTTTGGCTCTTCAGCAGTTCCCAAATTCACTTTGGTTAAAACCTCCTCGGCAGCTTGGGCCCGGTTTTTCTCTCGTTTGACAACATGCTTAAAGATGTGCTTAATGTATTGTTCGTTTAATGTGTCTGCTTCTTTATCAAGTGAATCGTTATTAACTGTTTGTGTGTTAGTTAATTTATCAGTTGTTAAAGATGCAATGAGAGGATACTCGGAAAGATCGAAGCATTCATTAAGAGCATACGGGAATACATTATTGGCAATGAGTTCGTAATCTTCGGCGTGAGGCCATCGGATGACTCGATAGACTCAAATTCAAAGCTAATGGACTCGGGATGAGTTTTGACACTAGACTCTAGGACTCGAGGGGTCGGACCAAGTTGTTCGATCATGTCCTTTTTGCTTGGCGGTGGAGTCGGAGAAGGTGGCCCGGTTATTGAGTGGCAATGAGCTTGATAGGAGATGGGGCTTGAAGGGCTTTATGTCACCGTTCCCGATCATTGCTATCACGAGTTATCGAAACAAAATCGATTAGATGCGGCATCTCGATTTCTTCTTTGAAGAAGCAGGTGGAGCGGTGGCTCGTCCCAAGCATCGTCGTCTGCGGAGTCTTTTGCTTTGTCTTGGGCATTACTAGCTCGAATGCGGACTCGTCCCGCTTGTTGAATACGGGAGTGTTGACGAGAGAGTTTTTCGAGTTCTTACGCCGAAGAGGGGTTTTCCCGAACCAAAATTCGTTGTGAATAGTGGTGGTCGCTGGATCCCGGTAGAGGCGGTGTGTCGAGAAATGCTCTTCGGACGGGATTTGGCTTGAGGCCTGCTGAATCTTGCCGAGGTTACTGCTGGAGCTTGTCCATGTTTGTCGGCCGGCTTTGTTTGGCGGCGATCGGCTCTGTTCCCTTTCACGGATCTTCTTCCAAGTTGCAGGCCTTCTTTGTGAAGTACTTGGTCATGTCGAAGGCTGTAAGGACGAAGATCGGAGATTGCGTGCAAGCCTCTTTTGTTATACGTGGAGCGTTTTCGTGCGGCTCGCTTGTCCTCCGCAATGTGTTCGGGAGTAGGAATGTATCCCGGGCCGTGCGGGGTATTTGTTCTTTGATATTGATGATTTGTTGGGTGCCACGATGGCGTTTTCCCAAGCGAGCCCCGGGATGTAGTTCATGTGCTTCATCATTTTCATCGGGGAGGGATCTTGTCCCAAATCAAAGGCGAGTCTATGTGGCATACTTGGGCCTTTGGGCTTTCGATGGTGAACCTGTTAGCATCATGCTATCATCGTCGTGTTTGATCTCTAAGGCGGGACGCCGTTTGTGTCGGTCCTTTCGGTGACTACGCTATCGCCGTAGATGATGGTTAGATCTGTTCCTTGGGCCGAACTTTATGCACCGATGGAGAGTGGATGCCACCCCATTGATCTGGTGTAGCAGGCGTCCCAAAATGGCAGTGAATGTGATCGGGATGTCGATGACTTGGAAATCCGTCGGGACCATTTGTTTTCCGAACCACAAGTTCAAGGTGGCTATTCCCAAGGCTGGGCGGGATGTTGAGTCGTATGCCTTGATTGCACAGTCGAGGGCTTTAGATCGGTTGCTTTGATCCCTAGCAAATCCATCATTTTGGTGGAAGGACGTTCATGGATGATCCCCATCTACCAAAACCCGTGGGAGACGACGCTCGTCAGTTGAGCTGTTATGTAGAGAGGCTCATTGTGGTCGGCCCCAAATTTTGGAAGGTCGAGCTACGTGAAAGTGATGATATTCTTTGTAATTAATGTTGCCCAATCATACGAAGCGCTTCATCGAGGTGTCCTTTGTGATGGGAACCATGGTGCAGGCCGGAGCTTTCTTCCAACTTGAGCTTGTGCGGGTAAGATGAAGTGAGTAAGGACCGGAGTGAGATGTTAGCTGAGTGCGCTTGAGGCGTGTCAAGGCAGGATCTTCGACCTTTGGGTCCAAGATTTCGGCTTCTTTGGCGTAGGGTCCCTTTTCGGTTCGTGGCTCGGGTATGGGCGGCCTTTTGTCTGTCCGTGGAGGATTCATTGGATTTGGCCGGAAGCGTGTCGAGAACGTTCACCTCTGGACTTATGGTTTTGCTTGTCTCTCCTATTTACGTAGTGGGAGGACCACGATTGGCGTAAGGCCGGCTGCGCATTTCAATTCGTTCACTGTCATGGCTTTTACCGGAAGCGTCAATAGTGGCTTTGAGATCTTCCCAAGACGGGGTTGGATTATCTGGACCTTCGGGCCTTCGGTGGCGGTGCGGAGCTCGTCCCAGTGATCATGGAGCGAGACATTGCCATGGCCTTGTGCGAGCTAGGCTTGCTTTGGAGTAGATGACATAGTAGTCAAACTTTCTGAGGGTTCTCGAGGGTTCCGGCGTGGGATCACCGGATTCGTACCTCTTTTTCAGTTTTTGTTGAGAAGATAGCTTCTTCTTTCTTCGAGGACGGCCCTCGTTCATTTCATCCTGGAATTCCATTTCCAGACAAGCACTTCTGCAATCGCGAGCGTCCCACCGAATGTGTTCGTTGTTCGGCGGTGGTACCGGGACCTCGGGAGGCTGGATGGGCGAGCTTTCCTCGGAAGGTCTTGTGGCCTTACGTCATAATTGCATGGCTCGTATGAGGGTAACGGGTTGACTTACGGGAGACAATGAGAGACGTTAGAGGCTGTAGGAGCGATCATGACTTGGGAAGCCCCAGGTAGTTGGGTGGCTAATGTTCAGTGGTGCATGGCACCTTCGATCCAGGCTTGTTGCTCACCTTGACGTTTCTCAATATCCATGAGGACCTGCCAAACTTCTTCCAATGTTGGGAAATTTCTTGGGGGTAAGGTTCCGTTCTCATCATTGTTATCCACTGACTTGGCCATGGGGAATTGAAGGACTGTCCTGGTGACAGAGCTGGGAAGGAGGTAGGACCTTGCTGTTTTGACACAGGGAGACGGGTTCCCGAGTACTCTCGATCACTCTTTGTTTGCTGGAGGGGGTGACGGGCAAGGTTTAGACACAGGAATGACCTCACGGGATAAAAAGGGGGAAAGCTCACGTGGCATGCGGTTTCCGTTTCTTTATTTATGATTTTTTTTTTGTTGTTTTAATTTACTTAAAACATGTTTTCTTAGAGTCCTAGGTAGGTTGGAAAAGATTGCTCTTCTTTTTCGCAACTATGCTAGATCCTGGGTCAGTGGAGACCATCTGTGCGGCTATAAGCCCCTCGTTTTGCACCTGTATTTCGACATCCCAGGGTGGACAGCCCCAGGCGAGGTCCTATAGGGCAAGCGGTTTCCACCGGCCTAAAGAAAAATCGAACCTAAGGACCGAGCATGTCATGTTCGTTTTGATGCGTTAGCCATGTGAATAGTGAACCGAGCCGGCCACTAAGTCAAGATCGGAGTCGAGAGTTCGGCATGACCTCTCTTTACCTTGCTTGCGCAAGGGATACGTGACGTTAGGCGTTGGCGGGTCATATTGTCATGGGCGACGTATCAAAGGCTTGATGACATGGTGTCATGTGGAGCATGGATGTATATCGGGACGGAACATCGTGCAGGTGTAGCTTCGAAAATCAAGATCGAGTCAAGATTTTAGCATGACCTTTCATCGCTTTGCTTGCGCGAGGATCTTGAGTTAGAGCCTTGACTCGAAAAATGGCCGGCATGGTATATGTATCCAGTGTATGACACGGGT
Organism: Adenophora triphylla var. japonica; assembly: GCA_022495995.1. Lineage (NCBI taxonomy): Eukaryota > Viridiplantae > Streptophyta > Magnoliopsida > Asterales > Campanulaceae > Adenophora > Adenophora triphylla. Next base: position 34,932 of record JAFEMH010002882.1, read on the forward strand.
GGTAAAAACCAGCCGAGTGCGGGCGAGTGTGACTCAAGACTTCAAACGTGCGGGGTTGACGCTTGGCTAGGATGGGATGTTTGGAATGATCCGTGCGCGTCCAAGAGGCCTAGGAAGACCAAACGGACTGCAACCGAGACCACTCCGGGTTGAGGGTTGTAGTGTGCGGTGTATCCGAGCGACAGTGCGCGTAGCGTGCGGTGTAACCGAGGCGGCGGTGTGAGTAGAGTGCGGTGTAACCGAGGCGGCGATGCGCGTAGTGTGCGGTCTCTAAAATTCTTTTACGAGTAAAACGAAGTTTTTGAAGAATTTTAAATGTATGCACGAGATGTATATTGATGCATTTTTTTTTTTTTGTATTTTTATTTTTTTTTGTAAAATAAAAACGAAGCACGTGCACACACACACAACAGTTAAAGGAAGGGGTAAAATGAAAGTTTGACCCTCATCATCGTTTTAAAAATCTTTTGTTTTGTTTAAAAAGATTTTAAAACAAAAAGTCCCCAGCGGAGTCGCCAACTGAAATTACCTGGATCCGAGAGGCAGCGCATTCGCGCCCCGGCATCTGGCATTTCCCCCGCTTTTGCAGCGGGTTTCCGGTTGGAGGTGTCTCGCCGTTTGTTTTCGCATTTGTCGAGTCGCCACGCCATTTTTATTAAGCCCAAAACATTGAAAAAGGGCATCAGTTTAAAGATAATTTTAAACTGTTTTTGTGTGATGAGATTTTGAGTTTGGAGGTCAGATGACTCCTCGGGAAGAGAATATTAGAATATTAGAGCTCACCCGAGTTGCCTCGTAAAACGAGTCTTTCGGATACCCCTAATATCCTTTAAAATGTTGTGTGTGTGTGTGTGCTTTTAAAAATGCATGCTATGTCGGATGTCTACATTGTACACTGCGTATTGAAATGTATTGAAATAGTAATGGAAGGAAGCCTTACCAATGTTGGTTCGTGTCTGTCTTCCGCTGGGGAATAGTGTTTGAGGTCGGAGTAGCGTTAGGTACGGATCGGGATTGCCCGGGAGGGGCCGGTTGTCACGGACGAGTTTCGGCGTGAGTTGATGTTGCGAGGGATACGTTCGGGCGAGAGGTTCGGCGTGCGTGGGGATCGTCGGGATCACTCGGGCGAGAGGTTCGGCGTGCGTTGGGGTGGCGGGAGTCATTCGGGCGGAGGTTCGGCGTGGTTTGGGATCGCCGGTTTGACTCGGAAAGAGCGGGACACCGTGGAAAGACCGAGCAAGGCCTCGGAGTACCACGAGGGGCCTCGGAGTACCTCGAGAGTGCCTCGGGGCGGCGCGGGAGCGTCGCGGGAGCGCTCGGGGAGGCTTCGGAGCACCACGAGGAGCTCGGAAGGCCTCGGAAGGATCCGAAAGGGGCCGGGAATGCCTCGAGAGGACTTAGAGGGGAAGCCAGAAGGCTTAGGGAGGAAGAGAGAAGTGGGAGGAGTGTGAAAATGAGGAGGAGGAGCCCTCTATTTATAGTGCCAGATTTGGTGCAAGAAGGTCCGTACGGACCTCCACAGTAATCCCGGAATTTTGGTTTTCCTCGATTTGAGGGAATCTCGTGATGATGGTGAATATTACGCAATTATGATGTCCCCTGAGCAATAAGGTCCGTACGGACCAACTTGACATGCAAAGAGGTCCGTACGGACCAACTCTGCAGGAGGGTAATCATTTTCCCCGGGATTTGAGGGAATATTGTGGACTTTAAGAAGATTCAGTAATTATTAAAGCAAAGAGGTCCGTACGGACCATGTATGCTTTTCCAATTTCCTGAAAATTCCCAAAAGGTCCTTTTGTCCCTTTTTGTCCCAGAAAGGCCCCTCCCTTGGTTTGGCTGGGGGTTTTGAGAGGGTTTTGAGTGCCAGAGGTCTTCGAGACTGCGTTGATGAGTCTGCGGTGTTTCCCGTGTGCTTGAAAGGGGGTGATCCAGATTGGGGTACTTACAAGTAGGCAGGAGTTGCGCGCCGGGTTATTTTGAAGGGTTTGACTGCCTTTCCTGCGGGGATTTCAACCAAGGAGGCGAGTGTAGCTAATGCGTCAGCAAAGCGGTTTTTGTCTCTAGGAAGATAGTGGAATGAGATATCCTGAAATAGTTGCACCAACTCTTGGAGGTGGGCATTGTATCTTTGAAGGGTCGGATCTTGGATCCTCCACTTCTTCAGTGTCTGGTTGATGATCAACTGGGAGTCCCCAAATACCTCAAGTTCGATCACGTTGCGCTCTAGGGCTGCCTCAAGCCCCGCTATACAAGCCTCATATTCTGTGGTGTTGTTGGTGGCGTCAAAGTCAAGACGTATTGCTAGTGGAGTATAAATGTCGTCGGGATCTACTAACAACATTCTGATGCCGAACCCTCTCTTGTTGGCTGCGCCATCGAAAAATAATTGCCACTTATTTTCGTCTTCTATAGTCATGATGTCTTCATCTGGGAATCGCGGGTCTTCCCCCTTCACTTCGTCGCAAGGAAATTCGGCCAACTGATCTGCGAATACACTCCCCCTGATGGATTTCTGAGTGACGTAAGTGATATCATATCCCGCGAGCATGAAATACCATTTAGCCAGTCTCGAAGACAAATTTGATTTGTCTAGGATGTACTTCAAAGGATCCATTCTTGCAATGAGACGAACAGGGAAGGCTTCCATATAGTGCTTTAGTCTTTGTGATACCCAAACAAGAGCAGCGCAAGATTTGTCAAGTGGAGAGTAGTTGATTTCGCTGCCTTGGAATCTGCGGCTGACAAAGTAGATGGCATTCTCTGTGTGTGAAGCAGGCTGTTCTTGAGCGAGCATAGCCCCTAGCGCATTGTCAGTAACCGTGAGGTATAGCTTTAAGGGTTTTTCCTTGTGCGGTGGAACCAGGATGGGTGGGGAAGTTAAGTAATGCTTAACTTCCTCGAATGCTTCTTGACATTCCTCAGTCCACTCTTGAGGTGCATTTTTCTTAAGTAGCTTGAAGATGGGATCGCACATTGTAGTCAGTTGATTGATGAATCGACTGATGTATTGGAGTCTGCCCATGAATCCCTTTACTTCTTTCTGCGTTCTGGGTGGAGGCATGTCTATGATGGCCTTTATCTTGGTGGGGTCTGCTTCTATGCCACGCTCGGTGACCATGTACCCTAAGACTTTCCCTTTGACCACTTTGAATGACCATTTTGCGGGGTTGAGCCTCATCTTGTGTTGTCTCAGTCGATTGAAGAATTTTCTGAGATCTCTGAAGTGCTGACCATCTGTCCCTTTTGAGTGGACAATCATGTCATCCACGTATACCTCTATTTCCTTGTGGATCATGTCATGGAATAGTGTCGTGACTGCCCTTTGGTAAGTAGCCCCAGCGTTCTTGAGACCAAACGGCATGACCGTATAACAGAACGTCCCCAAAGGTAAGGTGAATGCTGTTTTGTGCTGATCCTCTTCTGCCATGAGGATTTGGTTGTACCCTGCGAATTAATCGACGAATGAGCGGACTTCGTATGCTGCTGTGGCGTCGAGCAACATGTCTATGTTTGGTAGCGGAAAGTCATCTTTAGGGGATGCCTTGTTCAAGTCTCTGAAATCTACACAGACTCGTATTTTTCCGTTCGACTTGGCTACTTGTACTGTATTTGCTAGCCACTCCGGATACTCGATCACTTTGATAAACCCTACGTTCAAGAGTTTCATGATCTCTTCTTTCACTTGCATTGACCATTCTGGCTTGATTCTGCGCAGTTTCTGTTTGATTGGCTTGGCGTTGGGCAGCAGTGGTATCTTGTGTTCTACAATTGACTGATTCAACCCAGGCATATCTTTGTAGGACCAAGCAAAGACGTCGACATATTCTTTGAGGAGCTGCGTCAAGGTTTCTCTGTCTTCCCCCTTGAAGAAGCTGCCGATCTTTATTTCTCTGGGGTCTTTTGTTGTCCTAAGATTAACCGTTTGCATTTCCTCATTGTCAACGGGGCCATTCTTTCCACAATGACCTACTTGCTTTGCTAATTCTTTTAAAATTTGTTCATTTTCTTGATCTATCTCATCGTATGATTCATTATTAACTTGTTCGTTATATTGATTATTATTAGTTAATTCATCATTCACGATGTTAGCAATCTCAGGGTACTCGAAAAGATCAAAGTTTTCATTAAGGAAGTAAGGGAATACATGTTCGGCCACCACCTCGATTTCCTCTTGAGTGAGTTCATCAGAGGTGGAGCCTGATTCTAATGTGAAAGTTACAGGGCCTATCTTCCTGCGGGGATGTGGAGTACAACCAAGCTCTTTGATCATGAAGTTTTCATCAACGAATGGTCCCCCGGTGACATGCCAGTTTAGAATTGGCTCATCACATTTCTGTATCAGCTTCGTGTAATCAATAGTTGGGGCGTCCCCCTTGGAGATTGCAAGGATCTGGCTATCTTCTAACCGGCACAGGTCTTCAAACTATTGCAGCATGTCTTCTCCCAACACAAAGTCCCATTTGCTGGTCATTTCTGCCTTCATGTCCCACAAATCTTTAGGGATTAGTGGGACGGGTTCTATTTCGTCTGGTGAAGCATCGCAGTCACTGAAAATTTCAAAGCCCGGTTGGCGTTTTCCATTATCGTCAGTCCATGGTTCTAAAAAGATAAAGTATGGGATGTTTTCCCCTTCCCGGATGAGTAGCCATTGAGTGTCCTTCGATATGGCTCGAGGTTGCAATCTTTGGCCTTTAGGTCATTGTGTCCTTTGTACGCGGTTCCTTCCCACTTGACTTGATTGAAGTCCCACTCTTCTTTGTCACCTCCATCGTGGATGGAAATGATGTATCCTAGGCCATTCTTTGTGTGTGATGGGGGAACCAGTGGTGGTTCTGTTATCCCTTGCAAGTGTTTTTCAAGTCCCAAGCCGGGAAAGTATCCTTTAGCTTGCATCATTCTCCAAACAGGAAGGTTTCCAGAAAACTGAAGTGCCTTGGAGTAATCATTTTTGTTGCAAGTTTCTATGACGTTCACGGTGCTTTCTTTCTCGATCTCAAAGCCACTGAACAGGTAATCAGAAGTTTTGTGTTGTACCTCGAGGATAGGGCTAGCAGTAACCATTTCTCTGTGTATAGTGACTATTATATCGGTGTGTCTGAACTTGATACACTGGTGTAGGGAGGAAGGTACACCTCCTATGTCATGTAGCCAAGGGCGTCCAAGAAGCAAGTTGAAGGATGCCGGGATGTCGATGACTTGAAATTCGATGCTCATGGTGACTTGCCCCATTTCTATAGGTATCATGACTGATCCCAAAGTAGTTCTAGCAGTACAATCGTACCCTCGTACAGTATGTCCTGATGGCTTAAGGTCTTTGTGGGTGAGGCCTAATGATGATAAGGCTTTCTTTGGAAGGACATTGATTGCTCAACCATTGTCAGCCAAAATGTGTGGCATTCGGTATCCATTCACCTTAGCGGTTATGTAGAGGGCCTCATGATGATTGTTTCCATAGGATGGGAGGTCCAAGTCAGTGAAAGTGATGACGTTGCCAAATTGTACTTGGCCGATCATTTGATAAGCTCCTCGGGTGTTGCTTCTGAGGAAATGGTCATTTGAGCCAAGGCCTTTTTCAACATTTCACGATGCTTGTGAGATGCTCCTATAAGATCCCAGACTGAGATGTTTGCTTGTGTATTCTTTAGCTGGGCTAAGAGAGGATCGTCTGGTTCGCTTGATGATGGAGCTTTTGCTTGTTTAGGGGGATTTTCGTCCCTTGGATCTTTGTTGATGATCACACGATCGGATCGTGTGAGGAGATTGACTGTTTTAGACCCTTTTTCCTTTTGTTCTAAGATTCCATCCCAAGACATCATATAACAGAAAGAAGATTTATTAAATTCAGAAGGGCTCTCGTCCACAGTTGTGGCTAGACGAGTAGGGTCCTTAAAGCTACTTTCTACTTCTATCAAATTGACTTCGTTGTTTGGTAAAGGATTAGTAACAACATTAGGTAGTCCTATCTCTTCATCGTCGAGCAAATCTTGGATGACGTCTTTCAAGTGGAAACATGAGTTGGTGTCGTGGCCGGTGAAGTTGTGGTACTTGCAGAAGAGATGATGAGCATGATTAGCGGGAAGATCTTTCTTTGGAGGTCCACCTTCTCTTGGTTTGATTTTCCCATTCTTGACGAGCACCTCAAGGAGTTCTTCTTGAGTTATCCCTTCAAGCTTGTCGTAATGTCTATCCCTTTTCTTTTTTTGTGGTGGAGGTACTGCAGAGTACTAACCATTTCCGGGATGATTGAAGACAATAGCATTGACAGAAGTGTCCTTGGGGTTGGAAGAGGAAGAGGAACTTTTGTTGTAACGGAACTCACTTTCTTTCTTGGCTTCCCTTTTCTGTTTGATGAGGTCATCTAACCGTATGCCCGACTTGTGGAGTTCGGCGAAGCTAGGAAAGTAGTTGCCTGCAAGTTTGTCTTGATTCTTCCCTAAGACATTGTATGAGGATGTAGATTTGTTCGTCTAGGCTTGGCTTATCAACGATTTCAGTCAGTTTGGTCCTCCATCTTTTGACAAAGTCTGTGAAGGATTCGTTCGGAAGCTGCTTGGTTTGTTCGAGATCCCTTCTAGTGGTGCGGTAAGTGGAGTTGTCCTCATATTGCTTTTGAAAGGTACGACTAGCGAGTGGCCAATCGAGTCTTGTAGAGAGTGGAAGAGTCATGTACCAATCTCTAGCGGCACCATCGAGAGTCTGTGGAAAGCATTGAGCTAACAGGTTGACATCAACACCCATAGGTAGCATGGCCCAAGAGTAGGTCTCCAAATGTGATTTGGGACAGGTGGTGCCATTGAATTTTGCAATGTCGGGCGTTTTGTATATTCTAGGAAGCTTGGACATAGACTGAGAAGGGTGTCGTAATCAATAGAGAGCGAGGCTCCCTTACTCACATTGAGGGATGCAAGCTTCTTTTCTAACATTGCCATGGTGAGGGGTTCGTTCTTGCTTTCCCCTTTGCTTTCTTTCTTGGATGTGTAGCTCTCGTCGTCAGAGGAGGAAGATGACGAGCTAGACTCGTGCTTCTTTTTCTTGCTTTTGCTTTGGCGGCGACCCTTGGCCTTTTTGGTGTATGATTCCTCTTCTTCAGAGGAAGAATCATTTTTCTTCTTCTTTTCTTTGTTGGCTAGTGCTGCCCTAAGCTCTTGGATTTCTTCCACGAGAGTGCGGATTTAGGTAGCTTGCACTTCTAGGCGATCATTGGCTTCTTCCAGAAGTTTGTGGTTGTTTTCGGACAAAGTTTCGTCACTCGGAATTTCGTCGATGCCTGACATTGTGTTGGGAGTCTTGAGGTTGAGTAGCTTCAGAAAACTGACAGAAGAAGTGCAGAGATGGCTTCAGGATCAAATCTAGCCCCAACGAGTCGAAAGTATGCTTAAATGCTTTAGGCTCAAACACAGCAAACAGGGGCATTATCTCACGCGAGACAGGTAGTCACGCACGAGACAAACACACGGAAAGTCGATTTTTATTAGACCTAATTTTTGGTCGGAACGGAGAATCCGTTTTGAGAGGTTTCTAAGGCCTTTATCAGAACCTAATGACTAAGTAATCAATCCGATTTTTGTAAAACAAAGCCATGTAAGATTGTTTTGAAGGATTTTTTTTCTTTTTAAAGGGACTTCCGAAAGGGTCATTCCGAAGGGACTTTTTCTTTTTCCGAAGGGACTTTTTCCGAAGGGACTATTCCGAGTCCTTCTTTATTGTCAATTTTACATGGCTTTATTTTGGTCAAAAACAAGAAAAGATCACCAAGTCAAACCGACCGGTCACGGAGTGATCCTAAAAAGACAATCTACATGAAATGTGGCGATGCAGGGCTGAAAGGCTAGGCTCCCCGCGATATGACAATCTAGATGGATTGAATACGCGGAGTGGGATGATCCAACTTCGGAGAGACCGGCGACTAGGTGGTTACCGTCATCCATCCTTAGTGTGGGTCCCGGGTTTATAGAGGGTATGTAGTGCAATGACAGATATAACATGAGTGCGCGTGTGTGAAAGTCCAATCTAGGTGATAGATAAAATAGAGATTTTTTTTTGAAAAAAAAAAAAGAAAAACAAATAGTGGCCGCCCCAAATGGTTGCCTATGTTTCTCCCAAATTAGGAAGACTCAGGCCATCGTAGTTCCACATAATGAGAGAGAGAGAGAGAGATGAATAAATTAATTATAACTCACGAATCCCCAATGGACCGGACTTTAATAAAATAAAACCCAATCACATGCAATTTATAAATAACAATCAATTATTTAAACTTAAGATACGGGTTCGAGTTCTACATCTTAAGGGAGGCCTTAAGATGAGGGAACTCTGCAGATAATGAATTCTGGGATCCCCCTTGGGTGTTCGACTCTTGTCTTGGACTTTGAGATGAACAGGGAAAACCATAAGACACCAGATTGTCGAAGCAATATCTCGCGCGAGATAGGATATCTCGTGCGAGATATGCCTGATCCGGAGAAAAAAAATGAATTTTTTTTTTTTGAAAACCTATCTTTTATTTTTGACGCAAGTTTAAGCCTCTTTATATTTATAGTCCTCAGCGGAGTCGCCACTGTAGCGATGCGTGATTTTTTCTCTTTTTAACATCTTTTTGAGTCGCCACCTATATTATTCGTTTGGAAACATAGAAAAACTATTTTGAAATATAGTTTGAGTTCGGGACTTAGGTTATGGAATGGGAAGGTCAAGGAGCACCCATTCCACCCAATCCGAAGATCGGACTTGCTAAAGAAAAGAGAGGTTTTCAAAGAAAGAAAAGATTTCAAACAATAAATAAAGTAAAGATCCATTTAACGGGGTTAAACGGAATATAGGATCGATTGCTTCGAGACCATCCCCATAAATTGGGGAGGCTCTAGGTTGATCCTAGATTCGATGTATTTATACCACTCTAACAATCAATTAGAAGGGAAAGAAAGATTACCTTGCGTGAGGCAATTCGAGCAGAGTTTCGACTCAAGTTTAGAGTCGAACCTTGACACGGACAGAGCTTCGCCTCAATCCTTTGATTCGAGCTACGATGTTTGTTGATCAACAAGGTTGACAAACAAACTTTTTGGTGATTTTAGGGGTGATTTACAGGAATCTTTCGAGGAGAGAAACCAGTAAATGTGGGGGTTTTTACTTGGGATTTTTCGGATCAGAAATACTGAAAGTCTTCAGGTATTTATAGGTGTTGGAGAGGTGTTGAAGATGAGATCAAACACCTTGGGAAGGTTCCAGAATCCAAACTTCATTGGCTGGCCGGATGGATAAAGTTTTATCCCGAAAAGAGGTTGAAATCGACGAGGAAACTGCTATCTGCAGTCTGCAGAACTCCTTTATCTCGCGCGAGACACGCTATTCCGCGCGAGATAAGGCAGTCTGTGGACAATTCTGCCCTTCCCTCGTTATCTCGTATGCAGTTTAGTCCCAAACTAACGGTAGTTAGCCAAAACTTAACGAAACATGACGAAATGGTGGATTTCTACTTCTTGACTCAAGGCGAGACTTAGAGCGGTATAAATGTGCTCCGATGGGTTCAGAATAGGGTGTCTACAGTAACCTTCCATAATGACCACTCTTTCTTGGATCTCACTCAGTAAAGTCGAGTGTGGCTCTGATACCAATTGAAAGAAATTGAGCGGCTAGGAAGTACACAGGAACACGAAAATGGCTAATGTGAGTCCTGATGCTATTGCACCAGTACTAGCACAACAGAGAATTGCAGCGAAAATAATAAACTAGGAAATGAAATAAACAAAGTATTTAACACCTATCCACAGCAAATTGCTGTAGACAATAAAACTTCTCTTATTAAATATGATATGAACCGATTACAAGACTTAATCCTAAGAGAAGACAAAATAACCAAAAAGAACTCTCAATAAACAAAACACTAAGGTGACTGTTTTTCTTCAGCACTCTAAGATACTAAAAACCGTGTGTTTCAACTGAGGTATGGTCTTCATATTTATAGCAAAGGAGCCTCCTCAGATGGATAACTGAAGCCTTGGTGATTATCTCTTCACTCCAATCTTCATTATCCCTTTATATCTTCTAAGCATCTTTATCTCCTTAGACTCCTTTCCCAAGTCATGAGAGTCCTATAAAAACACCAAAACACTACTAAACAAGATAAACATTCGGTTAGTAGGTTAGTTATATTAAAAATAATATACAAAAATATGTACTTAATTAATTACATAAGAAAGTAACAAAACTTATATTAAGTCAACCTTTTTGACTTGGCTAAGTGTGATGTCTTCACACTTTCATTTTGCCTTTAAGCCTATTGCACCATTAATTATTCACTATTCCCCTAAATAGGACATACAATTTGAATCATTTTTCATTCCAAAATTCTCGCAATATTAAGTGCGGTGGAAATCTATAGACCGCTAGTAAATTGACAACAATTGGAGACTGGCAGTGGCAACTGTAAGCGGAACATAAATCACGTGTCCAAGGATTGATCAAGACACTGATACCCTTTTTGAGATTATCATACCCTAAGAAAACACACGGAGTGGATTTTGGCATGAGCTGATGGGTGTTGTATGGTACAACGTGAGGGAGACCAACATATCCAAAGGTTTTGAGGAAAGTGTAATTTACAACTCGTTAAAGTAACTTCGGAAAGGGAGAAACGTAGACTTATTGACGCATGGAAACCTATTTAATTATCAAATAAACGGCCATGATGAAGGCTTCTAGTCAATAAGTTTGAGAGTTGTCCTACAATGCCAAAAGACAGAGACCCATGTCCATAATATGACGGAGTTTGCGCTCAATAGTGCCATATTGTTGAGGCTTGTAAGAACAAGTAGTTTGATGTCTTATACCAAATGATGGTAAGTTGGTTTACGAATTCTTCCCTCCCCCCCCCACCCATTGGTTTGAATGGTTTTCATAGTATGAACCGTTGCTATTTTTTGACTCAACTGGTTCTCAATTTGAAGTTTAAATGTGGAGAATATATCAAACACATCGAATTGAATTTTCGTATTAGAGGAAATAACCACACAAATCGTGAGAAATCATTCACAATGCTGAAATAATATCAAAAATCACTTTTTGAATTAATAGGGGAAGGTCCCCACACATCCGAATGAAGTAAAGAGAGGCACGGTGGAATTAAAACTACGAGAAACGAAAAGGAGGCTACTTGACTTGTCTAAAGGATACAAACATAACACTGAGTAAGAAATAGCTGACCTTTGAGGGGAATGTTAACATCTTAACTTGAAGAATTTGGAATCACGGCAAAAGATTTTTGTATTTCACACTTTGTAAAATACAATAAGTCTTCCATGTATACTTGTAATAACTATTCATAATCATGATCCTAAAATGAAGGAAACGAATGTGGGAGATAATTACAAATACTCAAAAGATAACGACAACCTAATCAAATCTTTCACTCCCTCTCAAGTTGGCGCATGAAGATCGCGATTGCCCAACTTGCCAACGAGATAGTGAAAATGAGCTTTGCCTAGTGCCTTCGTTAATAAGTCCGCAATCTGATGATCAGTGGAAATCATGCATGGCATAACTTCCTTGGACTCAACACGTTCCCAAACAAAATAACAGTCCATTTCTACGTGCTTAGTGCGTCCATGGAAAAGGGGGTTGTTCGCGATGTGTCTAGCCGCATGATTGTCACAATAAAGTGAAGTAGCCTGAGCTTGAGGGGCTTTAATATCCTTGAGAAGCCAACAAAGCCATAGTATAGCTCACTAACTGTAGAAGCCATCGCCCTGCCTTAGCGGATGATCCTGAAACAACTGATTGTTTCTTGGTTCGCCAAGAAATGGGTGCTCATCCCAAGGTCATAAATAGCCCGTACATGATCGCCAGGTCATTGGACAACCCCAATCAGCGTCGTAGTATGCCTTAAGTACCAAATCCGCACTAGACGGCAGAAAAATGCCCTGACCAGGAGTGTTCTTGAGGTAACGAAGTATACGGACAGCAGCATCCACGTGACTGCGACGCGGTGCTGAAATGAACTGACTTAACAAATTAACAGCAAACAGAATATTCGGCCGAGTCACTGTTAAATAGAGTAAGGCACGAGTGAATTTGTGGTACCAATTCCGTGAAGCTTGACGAAGGCCATAAAAAGACTTACGTAATTTGTATACACGTCTGTCTCCTCTCTTAGCGAATCCTTGTGGGAGCTTCATGCATACATTTTCTTCCAAGTCACCATGTAAAAAAAGCATTGTTGACGTCGAGTTGATGAATGGTCCAACACTTCTTGCAGCAACAGCGAGGAGACTTCGCATTGTCACCAATTTAGCAACAGGCACAAAAGCCTCGTGGTAGTCGATGCCCTCAACTTGCGTGAAACCCTTGGAAACCAAGCGAGTCTTGTAATGCTCAATTTTTTGATCTTGTATACCCATTTAGAGTCAATCGCCTTCTTTCCAGGGGTAGTGCCTCGAGCATGTCGAACTAGATAGATGTAATAAACGAGATAGACACAAGCTTTTGGTCGGACTAGTTTTTAGCAACAAGGCTAATTAAGAATCGAGTCTCGTTAGAACGAAGTCGACTAAGAGTTGGACTTGTTAAAGGAACGAGGCTGACTAAGAGTCGAGCCTGTTAGAATGAAGTTGACTAAGATTCAGACTTGTTAAAGGAACGAGGCTGACTAAGAGTCGAGCCTGGTAGAGCGAAGTCGACTAAGAGTTGGGCTTGTTAAAGGAATGAGGCTGACTAAGAGTCGAGCCTGTTAGAACGAAGTCGACTAAGAGTCCGACTTTGTTAAAGGGACGAGGCTGACTAAGAGTCAAGCCTGTTAGAACGAAGTCGACTAAGAGTCGGACTTGTTATAGGAATGAGGCTGACTAAGAGTCGAGCCTGTTAGAACGAAGTCGACTAAGAGTCGGACTTGTTAAAGGAACGAGGCTGACTAAGAGTCGAGCCTATTAGAATGAAGTCGACTAAGAGTCGGACTTGTTAAAGGAACGAGGCTGAATAAGAGTCGAGCCTGTTAGATCGATGCAAAAACGTAACATAACTTGGTTGAATAGAACTGCAACTTTTATTGAAGTAGTAGAACGATTACACAGAAAACAGAAATCTGGAACTGAAACTAAACTCAAACTGATAACTGAAACTAAAACTGAAACTTAACTTAAAAGTAGTATTTGATAAGGTAGCTAGCATGCCATGGATGTTTTAACTCCTCCCCGTCCGGATGACCAATCATATAAGTTCCTTCCTTGACCACTCGAGTAACGATGTAGGGACATTCCCACTTGGGAGATAACTTATTCTGTTGAACCTTCCTTCTGGTTTCCTCGATCTTTCGTAGCACATAGTCCCCCACTTTGAACGATCTTCTCTTTACTTTCTTGTCATGGTAACTCTTTGTTTTCTACTTATAATTGACCATCCGAAGTTAAGTTGTATCCCACTTTTCGTCGAGCAAATCCAAGTCGATCAACCTGTTGATGTCGTTCTGCTCCTGATCAAAGAAAACTACCCTTGCTGTAGGGACTTGTAGCTCGGCCGGCGCCATGGCTTCTGATCCGTATACAAGAGCGAATGGGGTTTCCACCGTGGGCCCCCAAGTGGTTGTGCGGACTGCCCAGAGAGCAATGGGAAGTTTGTCCAACCAGTTGCTTTGTCACCCAACCAAACCCGCCTTAAGTGCAGAGAGGACCAGTTTGTTCGCTACTTCAGCTTGCCCGTTACCTTGAGGATAGGAGACTGACGACTTCCAATGTTTGACTCCTACTCTGTTCATTTCTTCCTCGAAAGCTGTGGAGAACTGTAGCCCGTTGTACGATACTATAGCTCGAGGAATCCCAAAATGACACCAAATGAAGTCATGAATAAAGTTGATTGCATTTTCCTCGGTAATCCTGGCTAATGGCTTCGCCTCGACCCACTTGGTAAAGTAATCAATAGCAATGATCACGTACTTGCAATTTCCTCGGGCGGGCGGGAAGGGGCCAATCAAATCGGCTCCCCATATATCAAAAGGCCAAGTTGCGACCACTAGAGTTTGCTCGGTTGTAGGCAGTCTAGGAAGGTCGGCAAATATCTGACACTGGTCGCACCCCTGAACAAAGTCGTGAGCGTCCGCTCTCATGTGAAGCCAATAATAACCCAACGTAATCAATTTATTGGCCAAAGTTCTGGCCCCCGGGTGTCCACCACAAACCCCGCTATGTACCTCGTACATCAGCTGAGTGACTTCTTGAGGGTGAACACACCTCGATAATGGTTTAGTGAACGACCTTCTGAATAGAGAATCTCCATGAATGACATACCTCGGGGATTTCTTCTTGATAGCTCGAGCTGCCTTCTCGTCATCAGGTAGCTTGCCATTTTCTATATAAGCCCTTAATTCTTCGATCCAGTACTTAGTGTAAACCCATTCTCTAGTAGTGTCCTCCAGGCATTGAATCTGCACCCTCTCGTAAGCTGGAAGCTCGAGGTAAGAGATAGGCTCCCCATGCTGCTCGTCTGACGTGGCCAATTTGGAGAGTAGGTCGGCCAATTCGTTATCATCTCGATCAACTCTCCGTATCTCCCAGAATTCCAAGTCTTTGATAAGCTCCTTTACTAGGTCTCAGTATTTGACCAAGGTGGGATTCAGTACCTCATATTCTCCTCTGACTTGATTCACGATCAACTGAGAATCACAGTATGTTACGATCTTGGTCACCCCAAAACATTTTGCATAATCGATAGCTGCGACCAAAGCTTTATACTCGGCCTGGTTGTTAGAAGCTTCAAACTTGAATCTTAGTGCTTCTTCGTAGACTGTCCCCGATTCTGGCTCGACCAAAACAATTCCAGCCCCACTAACATTCTTTGTTGTCGACCCATCAGAATATACTTTCCAGCAATCGTCGGGAAAACTTATGACGGGCTGATTTGCAGGCTCCTTTCCCTTTATACATTCCTTTCGAGCTCTCCCTTCACTATCTTCCTTGGTGAACGTAAGCTCAACCAAGAAATCTGTCAAAGCTTGAGCTTTCAATGCCTTTCGAGCCCTATACTCGATGTCGAATTCTGTGAGAGCAATTGACCAGTTGAGTAATCGGCCTGAACTTTCTGGTTTATGTAGGATCTTCCTCAGAGGTGCATTAGTTAGCACGACAATAGGGTAAGCCAGAAAATAGGCTCGCAACTTCCTGGAAGCTACGACCAAGGCGTAGGCCACTTTCTTTGCATTATAATACCTTCCCTCTACATCAGACAGGGCCTTGCTCACATAATACACGGGCTTCTGAAGCCCTCCTTCTTCTCAAACTAGAACAGCGGCCATGACTTGGTCGCCCACAGACAAATAAACGAACAAAGTTTCCCCCATAACCGGGTTGCTCAATAACGACGAAGAGGCGAGATACTCCTTAAGCTGCTGGAACGACGAAGAACATTCGGCCGTCCTCTCAAAAAATTTTGTCCCCCTCAAAGATTTAAAGAAGGGAAGAGACCTCTCTGCTGACTTAGCAATAAAGCGACCGAGGGCTGCCATCCTACCATTGAGTCGCTGCATCTCCTAAACACACGTAGTCTCCTTCATGTCGACGAGAGCCTTGATCTTTTCAGGATTGGCTTCAATACCCCGTTTAGAGACCATGAAACCCAGAAATTTCCCAGTTGCTACCCCAAATACACACTTGCTCGGATTAAGCTTCATGTCGTTTGCCCATAAATTGGCCAATGTTTCCCTTAGGTCGACCACGTGACGTTCGACCTTTGTTTTGATGACTATATCATCGACGTAGGCCTCCATGTTTCGGCCAATTTGTGAGGCAAAGACCTTGTTGACCATCCTCTGGTAGGTCGCTCCTGCGTTCTTCAAACCGAACGATATTATATTGTAGCAGTAGATACCTCCAGCAGCTTGAAAGGCTGTCTTCACCATGTCATCCTTATACGTCTTGATCTGGTGGTAGCCTGAATAAGCGTCGAGGAAGATTAGAGTGGTATGCCCGGCTATAGAGTCAACCATCTTGTCGATCCTGGGCAGTGGGTAGCTATCCATTGGGCAGGCCAGATTGAGGTTGGTGAAGTCAACGCACATACGCCATTTGCCATTAGATATCTTTACCATCACCACATTTGTAAGCCAGGTGGTATGAGAAGCCTCCTTGATGATACCTGCACTCAAAAGTTTTTGTACCTCAAGTTTGATCGCCTCTTCTTTATCACGAGCAAAACTTCGTAGCTTCTGCTCCTTATACTTCATGGTCGGATTGACTTCCAGTATGTGGACAGCGACCTCCTCCTTGATCCCTTTCATGTCTTCTACATGCCAAGCAAAAACATCACTACTTTCCTTCAATAGCTCGACAATCTCTGCTCTTTCCTCGACTGACAACTGTCTACCAACCTGAATTTTTTGTTCGGGATATGAGGGATTAGTCATGACTTCTTCTAGCTCGTCCACAGCCTCTAGCTCCGGACCATCTCTGAACTGCAGGGTCTCAATAATAATTTCATGAACCCTCTGTCTTTCCTTGGCCCCCAAGTGTGGAGCTTCTTCAACAATCATATAATCTAGCTCGACTGCGATCTCCCCAGTGGTGGCCCCGAGTTCTGGTCGATCTGAAGGCATAGCTCGCCTATGATAACCTGGTCGACCATAACTGCATCTGAATCAACCATTGTGTGTTGGGAGGAACGTGTCGGCTCAGTCATGACATGGTTATGTGAGTGATAGGTCGCCTCTTCTACACAGGTGATTGAAGATAGTCGTGAAGTTGTAGTGACAGATTTGGAGAGCTTCCAGTGTCCCTCGGGAGTTTCGACTTCTAGTTCCCTTTTCTTCCTTGTGCGAAGGACATGATCAAGGTAGGCTCGAGCTGTACTTTGAACACAGCCTACCCCAGCTAGTGTAGGGAACTTAACTCGCTGATGGGGGATTGAGACCATCATTCCAAGCATGACCTGGCCAGGGATAACCAAAATAGCAGCATAATCACTATTTACATTAATAACAATAAATGTTACCTTAGTTACGACCCTGAAAGGGTGCTGGCCTATGTCGACCTCCAATTCGATCTGTCCCTTGGCGTCTACCCTGTGGTTGGCGAAGCCTTCTAGTCGACCATCGTAAGGCGACAACCTTTCCTTTGTCAACCCCATCTCCTTGAAAGTTCTGTAGAAGAGGATATCCTTGTAGGCCCCCATGTCAATCAGAATCCGACTTGTTGTACAACCATCTATCAAACCCGGAATTACCAGAACATGCTCCCTTGCAGCTATGTTGGCAGCTAGCTCGTCCGGATAGAAACTGATGACTTCATCTTTGATGTAACTTCTAGGTGGCACGTGTGGGGCCTTAAAGAGCTGAAAAATCTTGTGCTTCAAGGCTATGTTGCTCGCTTGCTCAGTGATCACCCCCAAATCTAACCGAGGTTGCCTTGGCAGAACTACACCCTCTGCGGTTCGCTCGCCTCTGCTAGGTCGAGCTCCTTTCACATACCTGTCGAGCCTTCCACTGTCGACCCACTTCTGAATAATACGCTTCAAACTAAAACACTCCTCTATAGTGTGACCCGTATCTTTGTGGTAATCGTAATACTTGACATTGTCCCTTCTGAACTTATTTGCTGGGTTCATAGGGGCTGGTGGGCCTAGCTCGACGGTG
The DNA here is from genome assembly GCA_022495995.1 of Adenophora triphylla var. japonica. NCBI lineage: Eukaryota > Viridiplantae > Streptophyta > Magnoliopsida > Asterales > Campanulaceae > Adenophora > Adenophora triphylla. The sequence goes on from JAFEMH010002882.1 coordinate 52,543, forward strand.
TTCATGATTTCAGTGCGACTAACGGTCAACGGGGTGAAATTCTCGGGCACTCTCTCAATCGCCCTTGTTCTATTTTTCCCATTCTTGTTGTTGTTACCATTCTTCGCTTGGTCGCCTTTATTGGATCCTCCAGCCTCGGGCTGCTTCGAACCCTTTTCTTTCTCTTTCTTTTTCTCTTTCCTCTCTTCAGCTATGACCACATCGTAGGCCCTTTCGAACAGCTCCTGTCTGGTTTTCACGCTTCTGACCTGCAGTTCGTAGTCCAAATCAGGAGAAGATATCCCATTCTTGAAGCAATTTATTACCTCTCTATCTGTTAGGTCCTCCTCGATCTGGTCGACCATCTCCTTGAACTTGGTGACGTAGCTCATGGAGCTCTCAGTTTTACCCTGCGTCAGATTGTTCAAGTCGGTGACCGTCTTCTTTCTGGCCCTAGCTGTCGAGAAGAGATCTAGAAATTTCCTCCTCATGTACTCCCATGAGATAATACAACCCGGTGTCAATCCACGAAACCAAGTCAGTGCTGCACCTGTGAGGGTGCTAGTTAGTGCCTTGCACAACACATCATCCTTGGAAGAGACCAAGCACATGGTGGCCTCCAAATGTTGCATATGGTTCAGGGCGTTGGTCTCACCTGAATACTTGTCAAGAGCGGGCAGCTTGAGGCCTACAGGAGGTCGTCGCTCGAGCAATTCTCTGGACAAGGGACGAAGAGTATGATCATTTCGTTCGCCCTTTCCACCATCTTCTTTCCTGTCAGCCTCCATTTTTTCTAACCTCTTCTTCAAACTTAGTAGCTCCCTAGCCCCTGGATTGTCACTCCTTAAGCATGAAACATCATTAGACTTCTGCCTTTCTGCTTGATGGGGCTCTCCCCTAGAGCAGGCCCTGTGCCTTTCACTCCTAGGCGGAGTTACTTCTCTACCCCGTCTGTCCCTCTGGGAGTACGACCTAACTGATCTTATAGGCGACCTAGCTGGTCTGACTGGCGACCTTCGCCCATTTCTATCTCGGTGGGATTGCGATCTCTCCGCTCTTATAGGCGACCTGCGCCCATTTCTCTCATGACGGGAATGCGACCTCTCCGTTCTGGCAGGCGGCCTACGCACATTCCTTTCAGCTTCCCTTTGTCACCTCAAGTTGGACTCTGCCTCCTGCTCCCTATGCTAGTTGAGATGACTTCGCAAGTCGGCACTTGGAACCGGTATGTGGGTACGAACGTGTGGTATGATTTGCTGCTCGCCATTCTGCCTGGCACTCCCGTTCTGCCTAGCACTCCCGCTAGGCTGCCTGTGAGAGGTTTGGGAGGGAGATGCCCTTTCTGACTTCCTCTCATCCTGATTCGGAGATTCTGGCATGTTGAGTAGTTCCGCCAAAATTTTAGCCCGCTCCAGCAACATCTCCTTCCTACTGAGATGATTGGTTGAGGGACCCAGATTGTCGCCTGCAACAGTTCGACCTGCTTGCTGACGCTTTGGAGGGGGATGTGCTTCTGGCTCGACCATAGGCCTTTTCTCCCTTCTGCCATCGGGCAAGCCTCTCCCATCAGCTACGCTATTGGAGTGTGTCGCCCTCCTGGCCTGGCGCTGCGAAGGAGGAGGAGGAGGCATGTTAACATTGCCATTTCCAGCACCGGCTTCCGTGTTACCGCCGGCGTTTCCTTCGTCAGGCTCATCCGAGGCATCTGGAACATGACCGTCAGAAGTCATTATGATGGTGTGAGAAAAGTTTCGAGGTCAAAAAGCAACGATTCCCGACAATGGAACCAAACTGATGCTGCAGAAATCGTGCTGTAATCAATCTCCGTCCAGCCGCAAGATTAATCACCTAGCTTTTGACCTAAAACAAAGAACCCACGACTAGCCGGAATGGTCTCCGGCGAAGACCCTCGGGCGTGAGAATAAGTATGGTGATACGAGAGCTTATAAGTTATAAAGAACAGTGTATTCAGAATGACAAATAGCAATTACCTCTAAACCGTTGAAGATGTGAAGTATTTATAGGCTTTGATAAGAGGTATAATTGTAATAGGATTGTATCAAATCCCTTGAAACATGGATCAGATTTGTATAAGAGATCGTGTCCATAAATAACTCCTGATTTGTAGGGAGTCTGTTATGGAAAGAGTTGTATACACGCCTGGATTCTGTAGGTCGACGTACTTTTGGTAGGTCGAGGTCGCCTGCATGGGCCCTAGGTCGACCTGACTGAGTGACACTGCCGGATAAATACTTGTACTCAAGATATGGATCGTATGTCGGACAAAGCTAGGTCGGGACCAAGGAGGTCGGACAATGAGATTAGGTCGACTGATCACTAATGATGGGCCTTGGGCCTTGTAACGTTTGGGTCGACCCACTAATAATGTGGTGGTAATAATACTTGGATAACTGGGTTTGCTCGCTGGGCCTAGCCCGTCACTTTTATTCCATTCATTGATGATCCCTTAAGTAGGATGAAACTAATAAACATCAGTAAATACATTAAAAAATGCTAAAAATAGAGGACAAAAAGTTATGCTTACCTTGATGATACATAGAACTATCATGGAAAAAAAATAGAGAACAATTTTAAGGTTGAAGGAAAAGCATCTCACCCTACTTTGCAATGAAAGCGAAGAATCAAAGAAAACGAAAAGTCTTATTATAGATGAACGTCTTTCATTTTTCAACCGATTTTTATTCCAACGGTTACAATAAGTTAAACCAATAAGTTAAACAAGTTAAACCGGATGTGTATTGTATTATACTCCCTCCGTCCCCAACCTACATGCCCGGTTTGACTTTTCACGTAAATTAAGGAGAGAGTACTATATTGAAAGTGTTGTGAGTGTGAAAATAAAATAGGAGAGAGAATGAGTGAAGGAAATAGTAAATTATAATGGTGTTGTGAGTATTAGATAATGTAGGAGAGAGAATGAGTGGAGGGAATAGTAAATATTCCTTTCAATTTTAGGAAATGTGGACGTAGGTTTGGAACGCCCAAAATGAAAAGTGTGCACTTAGGTTAGGTTGGGGACGAAGGGAGTACATTTTTATTTTGAAGTTAAATCACCACTTGCATTGCATTAGCAAATACAAATTGCTCTAAATACTCCCTCCGTCCCAATAAGAGCTTCCCTTTTTGCCATTTTGGGTGTCCCGCTAATAGCTTTCACTTTCTTTTTTTGGCAAAGGAATCTTTACTATTTCCTCCACTTATTCTCTCCTCATTATTTTAATACTCACAACACTATTATAATTTACTATTCCCTCCACTCATTCTCTCTCCTATTTTCAAATTACACTCACAACATCTTTACTTCCCTCCCCTTTCCTTAATTTGCGTGATTTTTAAAAAAGTGGAAGGTCTTATTGGGACGGAGGGAGTAATAATTTTCACAAAAAAATTAAAATTATTTTTAGATAACACAAATAAAAATGAGAAAAAAAATAAAATTCACTAAATGATTAATTTTAAAAAATTGGTTAGTCTTAATAGTATACTTCCTCAGTCCCGTTCGAAAGGGCACAAATTTTTTTTTTGGGTGTCCATTTAAAATTGAAAGGACACAAATCAAAAATAAAAAGTTTTTTATTACTGTCAACCAAGGTTTTAAAAAGCGCTAGGCGGATGCTAGGCGGCGGAGTCGGGCCTAGCGCCTAGGCGGGGACTAATCGAAATTAGTCGAAACCTAGACAAGGCTTAAAATTAGGCGTTTGACAGGGGCCTAGCGCCTAGGCAGGGCCTAGGCGTCCTTAGACGGGATCTTTTAGAACACTTCTGTCAACACCCAAATGGTTGACCACAGAAAAAGGCCCCACACACGTCAACAACCCGTAGATTTGGAAGCGCCGTCAGTTTCGGCCGAATCGGAAACCTCCCCAAACACGTCAGTGGAGATGTTTCCGTTCAAAGTTGATGAGGTCGATCAACCCAATCCAACCGAACCGACGACGACGTTTATTTTATCGAAGAACATCACCGGCACCGGCGACGGCAACGACAACCTCAGATCGTTGTTCAGTCGCCAGTAATTTCTTCGGCGATATGGTATTTGATGCTTCCTCCGCCGCTCTCCTCCGCCGGATCATAACCTTCAAGCTCTTCGTAGCTGCCGTTTCCATATCCTGTTTCTGCCTTTACAGAGCCTCCGACTCTGTTGGCTTCCGTCTCCCCTCCGCTTTCGTCCACTCCCCCTACATTCTCCGATCCCCTCCCTATGCACCACCTGTGAGTATGCCGTTATGCCTTCGTCTCGTCTTCTAGCTATTTCTAGGCAAAATTGACCTAAATTCAGAATTGTTTTTGCTGCAGAGAGAAGGAAACACTTCCCAGTTAGAGGGAAAGGTCTATTACTAATTCATATGCATTTATATTTACAACGTTATATTTGGTTGAAATTTCGATCCATTTTATGCATGTTCTGCCTGGATAATTTTATGTTAGCTCGCCATTTTTTGTAGGTTTTGTTTATTGACAATTTAATTCACTTGGTCTTATAATTAGGAATTTTGTTTGAGCATTGCTTTTTGGCAGACAATTAGAAATTCATGAACGGCTGTTGTCAATTTGATATGTAAAAGTGTCATGCCAGTATATGCATCTAATGCATTTGATTGATATGTCGAAAACAAATGAACATCAAGGGTTAGTAGAAATAGCTTCAGCCACAGGTTATCTTCAACCAAGTGCGTGCTGTCTCTAAAATCTGTGGTGCCATCATTATCTTAAAAAGTCGTCAATTTTATTTGAATGGGGATACCTTGAAAATAGAAACTTTTGTTAGAGGATTTATGTGACATACAAAGTCATTGCTTTCATTTGGTGGGTTAATTTGGTTTCCTGGCTTGAGTACTTGTTTTAACTGCTTGCCGGGCAACTTGCATTTAAATGTACCTAATATCGTACCTACCTTTTATCTTCCATTTTTGTTTGTGTTAAATCCGTAAGCACGCTTGTGCTCCGTGGTTGGGATATTGGATATAACTTCCTTGTTCCGTGTGTGATTTTAGTTCTTACGTATATCTCTTTTTTGGAGTATTTGAATCTGACACTTTCTCTTCTCTACCCTGATCTTTTATACATGCAGGTTGTGGAGGCGGTTCAGTATGTGCAGCCAGTTCAGTCAATGAAGAAAGTTCAGCCAGTGCAACACGGTGTTGGGGATAGGCTAGAAAAGGTCTTAAAGGATGCATCTATGCCTGATCAAACAGTTATTTTAACAACTTTGAATAAAGCATGGGCATCTCCGAATTCGGTTTTCGATCTTTTTCTTGAGAGCTTTAGGATAGGAGATCACACAAGTCGACTTTTGAAGCATTTGGTGGTTATTGCCCTGGATGAAAAAGCATATTCTCGTTGTTTGGATGTGCACACTCATTGCTATTCCCTTGTTCTGGAAGGGTCTGATTTATCTCAGGAAGCCTATTTTATGACCCCTGAGTACTTGAAGATGATGTGGAAAAGAATTGATTTCTTGCGATCTGTTCTTGAGATGGGATATAACTTTGTTTTTACGGTACTCTCTCTTCCTCTCCTGCCATATAGAACTCGTTACAATTACAATACCTTTAACCACAATTATATTATCAAACTAGCATACTCCCTTTTGTTCCATGTAAAGAGTCTATAAATCTAGTTTTTAATGTTCCAGTTAAGGAGTCCCTTTTCAAAAATAATGTCTTCAAGTTCAATCTCCACAACCTTCAACTTTACCCTCCACATGCTATTTAAGCATGTTTCATGAACTCAAGTGGTTTAGTAATTATGAAAAACTTCAAGTCTGCTGCAATATTCTTAAACTATTCGACTTTCTTAAAGGTGGGCTCTTGATGGGAATGAGGAGTACTATTTAGTTGAGCTTGCAAAGGCCAGTTTAATGATGTGTCGTTGGCCCATTTCTCTCTTAATGTGAGCCGGTGATTGAAATAAACAATGTTTTGGCCTGAGAGCATGAGTCTATTAAATACCTTTTGGTATTCATGCTTCTACGACACAAAATCGAGGTCAATGTTTCCTTAAGTGTTGGAGATTGAGCTGGAAGCAGTGGCTAACAGTTTGTATGTTGTTTTGAATTGTTTGGGAATATTCAGATAAACTTTACTTATGTTTAGATTTACTAGATTAAAATTCAAATTAGGCTCATGTGTATGTTACTTTAAGGTTTTCCTCTAAAACGACCTTTAGGCGTATGGGAGATTTGAGTAAACTTGTAAATAATACTCCCTCCATCCCACTACAAACTACACACATTCCTCATAGGGCATCCCACTACAAACTACTCACCTCCTACAACAACAATATTACTCCAGTGCCGCAAAGACTGCCACCTACTGTGGGGTAAGGGGAGTCGGATGTACGCATCCTTGCAACTGTACTCACTTCCTAAAATGAAAATATTTAATACTTTTATATTAATGGGACCCACATGTGATACTCACAACAACAATTCAATTAATATTCTCTACCCCACTTTCTCTTTCCTACCTCACTCTTCATACTCACAACACCTACTCCACTAACACTTTTCCATAATTCTCGTGCAAATAGTAAGTGTGTAGATTGTAGTGGGACGGAGGGAGTGTGTATTTTGTTATTAGTAAAGCATGGAAAGTATTATATTTTGTTAGGAAGCCTATTATACATGGAGGTTATCTGCATTGTTTTGTGAGGATTACACGGGATTGTGGGTTTATCCTTGCCCTTATGGGCAAATGTAGGCATCCCTTCTTCTTTTCCTTTGCTTTTTTATTCTTCCCTCACTCTTCTTTTGTACCCACTTTCTATGAAAGTTCCATTTAGCAATTTCATCGCTTGCTGCTTCAGTAATAAAGTACACGTTCAATCTAATTTCATCTATTGTCGCAACAATAATTGTACTTTTTCAATTTGTTTCATAATTTATGGTATGCTTGAGCACTTTCCCTATCAACAAAGATGGTTGGATTTGGATATTTAAGACCATCCCCATCAGTGACCCTGACCCAACCCAACCTCAAATAAAATATTAATTTCTCTCACTTCCATATACACACTTCCAACCTTATATAATTTATACTCCCATCAGTGACCTCGACCCAACCCAACCCAACCCAACCTTTTAAAAATAAAATTAATATATAAAATATATTAATTTTAAAAATATATTTATATAAATACAAAATCAAAATAATTGATAAAAAAAAAAAAAAAAAGATGATGCACAACCGGGGCCAACCTCAGGGCAACAAATTGCCCAAGGTCACCAATTTTCGTGACTTTCAATGCTTTTTTTTTTTTTTTTTTTGGGGTGACTCTCCCATGGAGAGTCACCGATGTGAGTAGTCTAAGGAAAAACTGTCTGCACATGCACTTCTGCTTAACTTTATATATGGATGTTAGCATTGAGGAGAGAGACTGAGGTGTATAGGATGGATTTAGGAAATCGTAATCCTTAAACTACTTAGGAAAGGTAGTATATACGTGAAAATGAAAACACAAAGTTACCATGAGCATCCCTCCATAATAACCTTTATCATCTAAACCCCGTATTGCCCCAAGCTAAAGCATAATGTCATACTTGCCCAGCTTGACAAATATTCATTCTTCTATTTTCACTAAAAGCTTACGTAAACACATCAACAAATTGTTCACTGGATCTGGTATAAAGCATGGACATAATTTTGTGCCGAAGCTTTCTCGCAGATGACAGTTCAATAAATCTCAATAGCCTTGTCCATGAAACACTGAGTTAGATGCTATACAGATATAGGTGTCTGGCTATCCCACCATAGCTAAATAGGACTTGAACTCAAAATCTAGCCTCATGAAATAAATGTCGAGCCTATCTATACTCTGGCTCATCAGTGGACTCCAAACATGAAACATGAAACATGAAAATGTACCAACTCAAATAGGGAGGTCACCATTTTGTTAAGCCTTAGAATGAAAGAAAGACCATGGTGTTTTCCATACTGGAAAGCTTGAATCTTATATAGGTACGGACACTAAACTAGGACCATATCTTCAGACTCTGGAGAGAGAGAGAGAGAGGGGGGGGGTTACTCGAACAACAATCCATCTGGTGTGGGGTGAGGGTGGTAATCCTGGAACATAATACTGGTGAAGGAACAGCATCCATATTTGTACTTGATGAGTAAAGTAATGGATAAGAGATAAACAACTAATAGGGTAGATTTGGTAGCTTTCTTATAAAATGGTATTCCCTCAGTCCCAAAATGAACGACCACTTATTGGAAAATTTTGTCCCAAAATGAAAGACCTTTTTGCAAAAAAATTGTCCCTAAATATTTTTATTTACCGATTTTTTTTCACTATGAGTGTTGGAAATATCATTCATTTTGGGAAAAAGAGGGAGTAGTAATGATTTCATTTCTTAAAAGTGATGAAAACTTTAAATGCGACAACTGTTTTGGACCGGAGGGAGTACCAGATTGTGTTGGGAATACGTGTGTTGGAAATTTCACCAGTCATTTTATTCAGCATGGTCAACCTTTTGCAGAATACTTAGTATACAATTTAGTTGGAGTAGAACAGGTTCCACTCTTCTTTTCGGTGTATTTACTTGTACTAATATCATTTTTATTTATTGTTCGCTGTTCTCATTTGATTACAGGATGCTGATGTGATGTGGTTCAGAAACCCATTCCCGCGCTTTGACGGAGATGCAGATTTTCAGATTGCGTGCGATCATTTTAATGGCAACTCAAGTGATGTTAATAATCTACCTAATGGTGGGTTCAACTTTGTGAGGTCAAACAATCGATCAATAGCCTTTTACAAGTTTTGGTATTCCTCAAGAGAAACGCATCCGGGATTACATGATCAGGATGTCCTTAATCGCATCAAATCCGATCCTTTCCTCGAAGATATTGGACTTAGGATGAGATTCATGAGCACTACTTTCTTTGGCGGTTTTTGTGAACCTAGCAAGAATTTGAACAAAGTCTGTACGATGCATGCAAATTGTTGCTTTGGGCTGGAGAACAAACTTCTTGATCTAAGAATCATGATAGAGGATTGGAAAATTTTCATGTCCCTTCCCCGAAAAGTGAAGAAATCACAAGGGTTAAACTGGAGGGCGTTTCAAAACTGCAGGTAAGATTCTCCACTAATTTGAGGATGTGTTCCAAGGAAAAATAATAGTCACTCTACTTTTGGTCATTTTCAAATGTCACTCTTTTTTTCCCATCAATATAGTATCTTTTGAAATGTCCTTGTTTTGTGGACTTTTTTTTCTTAAAATCGTTTAGGAAGTTAGACACGTGGCCTTGTGTGACTAACCTCTGTTAACACATGCCTTACACCCATTAAATATTTCACGGGTCCGTCAATGGAGTTAACCCAATTGATAAAGAACTTTAGGATATCAAGTGACCAATATATCCTCGTCTTCTATCTCCATGCCCACCAACCACCCTTTTGAACACAGGAAAAATTAACCAACCAAATATCAATAATGGAGTAAAAATTGAGTTGCCTCCTTCATTAGAAGCTCCTCAGAAATTGCAATATCCTCACAGCACTTCACCCCCTTGTTCTTTCTACCATTTCCTCCTAAACAAATAAAAATCATCTATAATATAAACACCCAAAGAAAATCCAGAAAGCAGAAAAGAAAAATACCTGGCTCAGTTTGAGAGAGAATATTCTTGGCTTTCTGATGCTATGAAGAAGATTTAAGGTTTCTCTTTCAACTCACTCAGCCTCTCCAAAGAAGAAGCCATTTCTGCACTAACAAAGGTAATATCTCCTGATAACGCATCATAATCTTCTCAATTCTTTTATCCAAGGAACCATAACCATGCAAAAAGGATAAATTTTGGCACATTACGAGGCATCAGATGAAATAAACCTCTCAGAAGTGTTGATAGCACTAACAACCTTTTTATCACTGCCAAATAAATGTCTCAGGTAATTCATAGTGGGTATTTAACGTGATTCCAAACCTCTATACAAAAGCTACTATCTTGAAGGGGAGGTTTGGCGCATTGGTTGAGGTGTTTCCGTGTGATCTTGTGATCACAGGTTCAAGTCCTGGAAGCAGCCTCTTGCATATATGTAGGGTAAGGTTTGCCTACATTTCACCCTCGTGGTGGGGACCCTTCGACCCTCGCTATGCGGGGATGCTTCGTGCACCAGGCTGTCCTTTTTTTTTTTAGGGTTATATGTACCCTGCATAATAGAAGCTCAGGGAAGAACACATGTTTCTGATCTTGGTTTGGTCTAAGCCGTACTGTTTGAAGTAATTGAGAACTAAATTAAGATGAGAGAAGGGGAGGGGGATGTTGGAGTCAGCGATTGCACTCCGCTTAGTGGAGTCAGCAAACGAAATTGGTTGGGTATACTTCCCCAATTTCAAACAAAACCGATTCACGCACAGTTAAGCTATCTCTTTCTTCACATTTGTAATTTTTCTTAGAGAGAGAGAGAGAGAGAGAAGGAGAGGACATGATTGAGGGAGGCGATGGGGGAAGGGGGGGATAGGGTGGCCAGAGAGGGTGGATTTTTTATTTTGTGGATGGGGGACGATTGAGAGGAAGGTTGGTTTGTTATTTTAAATTATTTTCCTTCTGTGTTCTCCTATTTCTTCCTCTGTTTATCATATCCAGATTCGTTAAATATTTAACCAGTGTAGGTCATTTGTTAACGCAGGTAACAGAGTTTAGTCATGTGACGTTACATGTCTAACTTCCTTTACAATTTCCAACGAAAGTCCACAAAATAATGGCATTGCAATGTTACATACTCCCTCCGTCCCAAAATGATCTTCCCATTTTTTTGTCGTTAACACGAAGGTACTTTGAGCAATAATTTTAGATTAATTTAATTATCCCAATGAAAATTTAAAACTTGTTATCGATACATTATTGTTAGATGTTCATTCAGATAATTAAATCACCCTAAAATTATTGCTCAAAGTTCCTTCGCGTTAACGACAAAAAAAGTGGGAAGATCATTTAGGGACGGAGGGAGTACTACAGTGATTTAAATCGGAAAAAAGTTTGTGGACATTTGAAAATGACCAAAAGGTAAGTGACTATTTTGTAATGATTGCCATGCTTCATGCATAGTATTGTACTTCTCTCTCTCTCTTTTTTTTGGGTAAGTTAGTGGGAGAAGTTTATTGGGTATTGATTGCGTCTTTGTATAATTGGCCTTGCAGAATTTCTTTCCACCGACACTTTGAACAGCTTGCAAATGGAAAAAGGTTAGGAGAAGATTGAGATGAATTAGAATGTATATAGTGTTAAGTCGTCAAACCTGACGAGAAGCATAGAATAGGAGTATAAAGCTAGAAATTTAGGAGCATGATGAAGGATCAAAGAAAGTGCAACTGGGCAGCAAACACTGGGGTGAAGGTAAATCTCGAAAGTTGGGAGTGTAGATGAATATAGAGAAAATCCGTGGCCTCTATTTTTGGAAAATTGGCTTCATACAATTACGTATAAATTTAGTTTTAGCATAAAAAAACAAGCATACAATTCAGTTTTAGGAATTGTATGTGTGTTTTCAGTTTCTGGGCATGTTTATATTTTCCTCTTGCAATGAGTTTGAGTACAAATAGTATGCTTTTATCTGTGTGTGTGAGTGTGAGAGAGAGAGAGAGAGAGTAGGCATACTTACTCGTAGTCCAACTGTGAAACTTTGCATCTGCAGGCATCCAGCATTCCGAAAGCATTGTTTGCATTCACACGGTACTTGTAAGCCCTCGAGATCAATTACATACTCCCTCCGTCCCATTAGTATTAGCACAAACACTGTTTGCGCGGGAATTAAGGAATATGATATTTTAATAAAATGTTGTGAGTGTAAAAGAATGAGTGGAGAGAGAATGAGTGGAGGGTGTAATAAATTATAATGGTGTTGTGAGTATTAAAATAATGTAGGAGAGAGAATGAGTGGGGTTGGGTGAATATTTTATTAATATAAAGTTTCCTTTTTGGGAGTGTGCGGATATTAGCGGGACGCCCAAAAAGGAAAGTGTGCTAATATTAGCGGGACGGAGGGAGTAGGTCACAATTTCCTATATTCATATCTTCTCGAGAAAAACTTGCTCAAAAGAAGAAAGCGGAGGAAAGAAATGTCTTTCTGTTTGTTCAAGTTTACCATTTTCTATGAATTTTATTTCCTTCAATAATCCATCCCTCTTCGTATACTTCCTCCTCCGTCCCCTAACAAATTTTCTTTTCGGGGTCCTATAAAAAATCTATAACTTACAAAAAATTGGAAATGATGTCAAAATCATAACGAAAGTCTCCATAAGCCATTTTTCCCTCATACTTTATTTTTCATATTCATAACAATTGTAATAAAAACGTACACAACTTCCAAACAATGCTCCTTTTGACATATTTGGGAGGATAACCTTGTATATAAGATTCAATTCACTTAACAAATCTAGCAATTGACCGAAAAGGTATGAGGCTCTCGCTAAGGCTCCGTTTGTTTAGCGTAAAACATTTTCCGGAAAATAATTTCTGACAAAATGTTTTCCGGAAATTGAAAATGTTATCCGAAAAATAAGATAAAAATGAAGTTTTTCCCATTTTCTGGTGCGAAACAAACACCGGAAAATGAGGAAAATGTTTTCCGGAAAATATTTTCCCCCAAACAAACGGAGCCTAAGTAAGATAGATCATTTTGGGATGCAGGGACTACAAATGTGTCGGTAGACAACATAAATAAGAGAACAAACTTATTTTTGCTTACATGAAACTGACTTGAGTGTGTCAATTTAATCCCCATGTTTTGTTTCCATTTGTCTCTTTTTTTGGTCCAAAGGAAGAAAACAACCCTTAATAAGATTAGTGACGTAAATGAAATATTTGAATAGTCAAATGATAATATTATTATAGAAGAGAAGGGCAACGTACAAGTAGTAAGGGCTACATTTCAAAAGTGAGGTGTAGATGTGATATGAATTTAGGAATAGCTTACAAAGGATTTGCTTTCATTTTCTTATCATTTACACTAGTTTTTTCTTTTTACACCCAAAGAAACAAGGAAAGGCTTGATTTCTTTCTTTGGTATAAAAAGCTATATATACAAATAGATATTTCTCAAGCGGACAACTATTACAACATAAGGTACCAGCATCATTTAACATCATTTTCCAACTGCTCACGGCTTACAAGCACACCTTGTTCCCAAATCTCAAGATACCTACATGGCATCAAAATAATACTCAGTTTATATAACAAATGTATGCAACTGTAAAGAGATACTAGAAATAAGATGAAAGAGGAGACAACAGTGGTTATGTAAAAATACAAATACTAAGGAACCTTGCAGCTTGGCAAAAACACAACTGACATGTACAAAAATGATTATAAACTCGCTTGGGACAACTGATTAGTCAAGTGTAAATTTCATTTTTGACAAGTGACTTGACAGGTAAAACTCCTCCCAATACGTCCTCAAACCTCGTTCTTGTCTAATAATAATAATAATAACACGATCTATGAAACTGAGATAGATAAACAAGATCGGTCATAAACCACTGTTTATGCAAACACAACACTATGGAGACTAAAGAGTTTCATTTCATTCCCTTTAATTTCTTTTCTTAAATGTCAGTTGATAAACATGCTCATATCAAAGTAAGAAGTGCATATATATATATATACTATATATATATATATATATATATATATATATATATTATTTTTTTTTTTATTATTATTATTTTTATGATTATTATTATTATTATTATTATTAGATTTTATTTTATTTTATATGTAGTATATATTTCCTCATATTCGGGTGTTTGCCAACAACAAAAAAAGTCAATGTACGTCATTTTCTTGTCATCAGAAATATGTTTATTTCCAAGGTAGAATGACTAGCCTACTAATGTCCGAGTATATCATTTTCCATGCTAACATGCACGCAAAATCTGGTCACCCCTAGCCATTCTCCCACAATTCTTTCCATCTCAAATTACATATTTACCCCTCCAATACCTCACTCACCCCTCCAAATGCCATCACATGTGATGCAATTGTGACCCTATGGGCGATTAACAAACATGGGCTTTAATGAATGCCTCCTGTCTTTCTCAATTCATCAATGAAGACTTTCAAAAATGTATTTTTTTAATTAGTGAATAAGATCTTCCTTAATTCTTTTTTTTTCTTATCTTCCTATGTTTATTGTACATTTTAGCATAGTTTTAAATAGATAGAAGACAAAAAAATAAATCTTAAATATAAGAGTTAATGCAAGGAGAATAAGAGTCATATTTTTCATTTTTGGTCAACTAATAAAAAGAAAAATCACATTTATTAAAAAAATCTATTTTCTTGTAATTTTATGAAGATACACAAAGTAAAGCTTCAATATTTAAAATCACATTTTCTAAGATATTTTTTTTAGGAAAAGAAAATATTATTCAAGCAAGTTTATTGAATGAGGTAATAATAAAAGGAATATCGTTTTCACAAAGTTGATTTCATCTTTGGAAGTCAAGCAAATTTATTGATCTCATTTTTCGGAGGTCATTTTAACAAAGTTTTACAGAAAGCCGGAAGTTAAGCATTTCTTTTAAGATTTAGCAAACACTTGAAAACTGATTAATTTCATTTTCTAGAAAATAGTTTTCAAAAGTCGTTTTCCGGAAAATATTTACAAATGGAGTCTTAGTATGCCGAGAATATAGGAGGCGGCTGGGTATGAAAATGAACACTCCGCATCTATCCAAGTATGACTTTTAAATTAATTGCTTGGATATGCCAAAAGCTATGTGATGGACGTGCGGCAGATGGAGGGTCAAAACACATTTTGTTTAATCTAAGATTCAGCAGTTCGTAGGAAATCCCTTAAAAATTGTTGCTCCTTTGTGATGCACTGGATTAAAGAACCAAAACAGTTACATTGAATATGATATACATGAATCATGTATCCATATCCATCCTACGTATATGTTCCACCATTTTACATGGCCAGGTTTTGGTGCGACAAAAAGGTATCCTGAAGATTGTGTAAGAATCAACAGGACTGACCCTACATCATTGTATTCTTTCGACTTAAAACACGATTAGACCAACAAATCAGCTCTTGGATATCCCCTCAGTTGTCCTTATACGGTTGTACTCGCAACTAACAGATGCTAACCAATTAATACCGCCATATTAGTACAAATCAAACGCTCATGTGTGATTTGACAAGTCTACGAAAAAGCGTTCATAATATGATTCTGCAATCACAAACACCCAGAATTCTGATGTAATCCTAAATTACATGAATCGGTCAAACTCTTAGCAACAATGACATAATATCTGAGCTTAACTTCAAAAGATGGCCACTTTGCTTAATGATGTCTTAGTGGGTTTCAAATCTTCTAATTGAAGGGGAACAAATAGTCTCCAGCTGGAAATAGTGTGAGCATCTTATATATGCATATACTTCTGCCATGCACTAGTTTGATAGTTTTCCATAATCAAATTCGTGTAACATAAACTAGTGAATGAGATTCTCAAACGTGGAAGGAATATGAGAAAAGATAGAGGAGCAATGAATACGAACCTTGATCCATCACCATTGATGCAAAGGGAGCGGCCATCTCTCCATCCGTTGTTGAAATTGCCAAAAAAGATATCACCACTCTTTGAATAGAAGCGTCCTTCGCCATTGGCCTTTCCCTTCCAGAAGTTCACAAACCATCTATCTCCAGTTCGAAAGTAAAGCCATCCCTGCACAAATAATGTTCCCGTTTGACGAGAAGTAAAAGAAGATTAAATGAACAAAGAAATAAGAGGTTGGGCATAAGTCTGACTAGTAAAACTAAAATACAAGGCTACCAAATAATCAAAGTAACAAAAGAAACTAAAGCCTGTAATCCCATGGAGCGCTAGAGATGTTGAGGAGATGCCATAAAAACAACTCTATCAATGGACAAGGTAGTTTCGAGTAATCAATTTGTTGTGAAAATCACCAATCTTAGCAGAATGACACAAGGGCCAATGAATCACTGATCAAGGTAAGTAGAAGTCTCAAACCGAGTATTGTAATGAAAATTTTAGCTTGGTTGTTGGATGGATCATCATTTCAATTATCGGAACATGACTCAAGTTAAGGTTATTTTCTTGTCAAAGAGACTCAAAGACATCAATTTTAATGTCAAGAAGGGTCCATAACCATAAATTGACGATGATACTTACTCGACCCCTTCCACCGAATCTTTTGGGCATTCCACCTCTTTCTCAAAGATTAATTTCTTGACTTTCACTAAAGCGTTCTATCCTTTGTCCAAACATCATCTAACCCATTATGCATATAGAAACAATCAAGAGACCGTATCACTCCAATTTACAAAACTCATACTCCTTCCTCATTAAGGGACAAAAAGAGACCACCTTTTCGAATGTTGAATACCTTGAGCAATAAGACCGCAAGGAGAGTGAATCTTATCCAAAGGAATTGAAGAAACTCGATCAATTTTGTGTGAAAATAATCTGGATTGCCTATGCTAGTCATAGAAGCACAAAATGTCGCCATCTTTATCACATTCCCACACCACAAGAATTCAAAACAAGCTCTCTTTCCTTGTGACAACACCTTACTTGTCTGGACATGCTTGAGATGCAAATAAAAGACAAATAAACCAAGTCTAATGAAAGAGAACGAATGACTAAAAGTCCCATTTGCTAACATGACACATGATAAAAACACTTCTTTTACATATCTTGCAGTCACTCTTAAGGTATCAAGAACATTCTCAAAAAAGGTGGAACTGTTGCTCAATCTCAAGTGGCTTATAAATTTATTCATCACTATACAAATGCTCATCAAAGTCCTGAGACATTACACTAAGGCTCCGTTTGTTTCGAGAAAAATAACTTCCGGAAAATGATTTCCTGGAAAATGTTTTCCGAAAAAGGAAAACGTTTTCCGAAAATGTGGAAAACGTTTTCCGGAAAATGAGGAAGATGTTTTTCTGGAAAACAACTTCCTTAGAAAAATGGGGAAAATGGGAAATTCCGGAAAATGAAGATGTTTTTCGAAAAATTATTATTATTATTATTACTATTATTTTATTATTATTTTATTATTATTTTATTATTATTATTATTATTTTTATTATTATTATTATTATTATTTTATTATTATTATTTTATTATTATTATTATTATTATTATTATTATTATTATTATTTTATTATTATTTTATTATTATTATTATTATTATTTTATTATTATTTTGTTATTATTATTATTATTATTTTATTATTATTATTATTTTATTATTATTATTTTATTATTATTATTATTATTATTTTATTATTATTATTATTATTATTATTATTATTATTATTTTATTATTATTTTATTATTATTATTATTATTATTTTATTATTATTTTGTTATTGTTATTATTATTATTTTATTATTATTTTATTATTTTTATTATTAATATTATTATTATTATTATTATTATTATTATTATGAAAATATTATCCATCCACTTTTTTTACACCATTTTCCGGAAAACAACTTCCTTAGGAAAAATCCGGAAAACGTTTTCCTTAGAAACGGCGGAAAATGTTTTCCGAAAAACATTTTCTCCATTTTCCGGAAAACTACCAAACACCGGAAAATGGGAAAACGTTTTCCGGAAAACAAACATGTTTCGGGGAAAATGGGGAAAGCGTTTTCCGGAAAATTACCAAACACCGAAAAATGGGGAAAACGTTTTCCGGAAAACGCTTTCCTCCCTTTTTTCCGAAAACAAACGGGGCCTAAGCTTCATCGATCACCTTGTTGGGAGTGGATAAAACCTTGGATGAGGACGAGGATCGAGGTTGCGCGAAGAAAAGGGATGAAAAACGGCAAAAGGCACCGATACGGTCGTGCATGTTAAGCTGCACGGTCGTGCAAAATCAAAATCTGATTTTTGTTGCATGGTCGTGCAAGAATGCACGCGCGGTCGTGCAGAAGGGCAGAAGTTGGGCTGAACCAAGATTTCGGTGGATCGATTTCCTTATTGTGCGTGGGACTCTTTTGGCAACAAAATTCCTTTCTTGGCATGATTACTTATTGGAGAAGGAATTGGAATCATTGTGGGTTTAGGTTTGTTGTTCCTATAAATACAAGTGGTTAATATTGTAGTGCTAGGAAAATTAGCCAGAGAAAATCTGTGAGATCAACAAAGAAAGCCAAGACAGTGGTGGGTCTTGGAGTGCCCTTAGGGGCATTCCAAATGTGGCCTAACTAGGAGATATCTAAGGTTTATTTGTGTGAAGGTGTATTCATGATTCAGAGGCTATATTTATTGTTGTAAACATAAGTGAATATTGTAACACAACAGATTATGATATTAGTGAATATCCTGGCTTATTAGTGCCCCAGATGTAGTCTGAAAGGATGAACCCATATGTAGTCCGAAAGGATGAACTGAGTGAACAAATTGTGTGTTTTCTTCTTTTATTACTTTTTATAGGGATGTTACATGCGGGTTATCTCTTCCTTGTATACTTGGTATGGGACAAGTGCTGCTCGAAAATCACAAATTCCCTGATATCAGAGCTTCGGTTTGAATATCAGGGCTATCCGAATTGATTGGATGTGGGCAGCAGGAACATGGATCAGAATTGGAGCTGCAGGAATTCTTTTGGTTTTAGTTACTTAGACCAAATAGGATTAAGATTTCATAAATCCAAATGAATTTGTCACTGCAGGTATTTAGATCAGGGTTGCAGTTACATAATCATGTAGTGCATTGGATTCGTGATCAAGAGTTGCAGAATTTGGTTGTTGCTAGGGTTTGCAGGGATCTATGCGCATCGTGTTATTGAGGATTTGGTGGGAGCAGCGATAATGGGTTGAGATGAATCGATATGGAAATTTGATGAGATCAAATTTGGGCAACGGACCGGGAGATATGAAAGTCATGAAAAGAAAGAGAATGAAGATTCAATTTTCTAAACCTTGATGGGTGTGGATTAAATAGGTGTGCAGATCATATGTAGATCACGGTTACAGTGCAATAATCTTGAAGAAAAGCAGTAAGGTGGGTTCATTGATATTTTGATTCGGAAGCATCGTTTCATCAAAAGGCAGCATTGCGAGGGTATAGAACTTTACTTTGGGCGAGTCAAGATTGAGGATGAGACTGAGTTGCAATTAGGTGATTTGCAGGGACATTCAGAGTAGGTAGAGAAGACTTGGATTATGTGAGCAGTCATGTAAAGGAAAGTTGGTGGTCGATTTCGACTATGGTCATGGAGGATTGCAAGAGCTAACTTGATAGATTGAAGGCAATGCGATTGTACACCACATATAATGGTTCACCGAGGAAAACATGACATATCCCAATGATAAATGGGGGGATCGCCATGATGGGATAAATCTCATGAACGATATATTGGTAGAAAGTTGGTTATGAAGGCTAGCACTAGCGGGAACAACTTGGTCAACATGAGCGTTATCTAGAACTGAGTTGCGGTGGTTGCCTTAGAACACATACAGGACCAAAACTGTGAAGGCATGTGGTTCGCATAGGGGTTCGTGGATAGAATAAGGGAAAAACGTGGGGAGATGTTTGCAGGGAAGATCACTTTGGAAGTAAAGACTCGGGGCAAGAGATTCCGGTAGTTTTGTTGAAGACTTATGATTCGCTTCAACTCGTTTGAGTGGGCTTTGTCGAGCCTAGTGGTTTGACTTTTGGCAGAAGTCAAATGGAGTGGTCACAATATGTGGAAGTAATTCTCGGGTGGGAATTTGATGGTGGAAGACACTTGTGATTTGTCTACAGGTGGGAGATTGTTGGGAGTGGATACAAACCTTGGACGAGGACGAGGATCGAGGATGCAGGCTGATACGAGGCAGGCGGCTGCAACAGAAACAGAGGCAGGCGGGTGGAAGCCAGGCGGGCGCCTCACATCAGGCCAGGAGGGCGCCTGGGAGCCAGGCGGAAACTTAAGCAGCGGGAACATCAGAAACAGGCCTGCGGCTGGTAAAGTGCAATGGGCTTCAATGTTGCTGAGTTTAGGGCTTTAAATATTTGTTTTTATGAATTTTAAGTTAGGGTATTTTGGTCTTTCATTTGGAAAGTTGTATTAGGATTTGGTAGGGTTCTAGAATGTTCTTAGAATTAGTATTTAAACATTGTTAAGGCTTTTGTTTTGGGAAGACTTTGATTTTATGAAATAGAAAAGAAAAGCTTGAAGCTTTCAAAGATTGTTTCTTGTTTATCGTTCAGTCATTCAAATCTCTAGCCTCCGTTTGCATTATTTGGTAACAGAGCGCCTGGCGCGAATATCAATGGCTGAACGAGGACGCGTTGGTCGTGGTGGACGAGGTGGTCGATGGAGCAGTCGTGCAGCGGAGCCCCAAGAAGATGACCATCGTCGCAAACGAAGCCGCCGCAATATCGAGATAGATGAGATACGAAGACAGATTCAAATACTCCAGAACCGCATGGATCGCGTGGTGCTTCCAGCGAAGATGGGTTCAGATCCGGTTGTTCCAACCGAGGATATGGAGTATCGAGAGGGGATGGATTCCTTCGCCTAAAATCATGAACATCATGACAGGTGTGCGGCTGGCCCTTCTTGGGATGTCGATGTGAGGATCGAAATTCTTGGGAACGAAGGTAAGGCAAATCCTGATGATTTCTTTGATTCTTTGATACTGTTGAGTTTAAAGAGGGGTTTGTTGTCGAATCTTCAAGTCAAGAAAATCTTGTTGATTGGTCAAAACCACATATGTTTGATGTGTGTCATTGTGACTGTTGTCAAGTGATATTGTTGAGTAATGATAGCGATTTCTCAGTCTCCGTTGATGATGGAGTTGAAGTTATTTCTGATGCTAATCAGATTGAACAGAGTCAGATGCAAGGTTTCAGTTTTGAAGCCCAGGTGGTGTCTCCAAAGTTCACGTTCTATGACAGTAGTAAGTCAACCCTTGATGGGTCCTTACATGCTGAGAAACTTCTCCGTGCAAAGATGGATTTCAGCTTCATGTATTCGTCAAAAGAAACGGATACTTGGATTCAAGCCCTTATTAAGGATATTGAGATTAGTCATCCTTATATCCTTATAAAGACCCCTTTGATGTTGATTGTGCAAATTTTTCGGCTTCTTGATTTGTCAAAAAATTAATTATTGAATATTTCGTCTCAACACAATAATGGAGTGATTGGATGCAACACAATGGAGTGATTGGATGGATGTTGTTACGAAGGCAATGAAGTTTAGAGTTCGTCAAGGACAAAGAGTTCCGTTTGCAGATGGAGTTCGAATTTTCCAGGTTATCGTAGTGTTCCTATTGAGGATATTGACTCGAGGACGAGTCTTTTCTAAGGAGGGGAGGATGATGCAGGTTGATACAAGGCAGGCGGCTGCAACAGAAACAGAGGCAGGCGGGCTCCTCACATCAAGCCAGGCGGGCGCAGCCGGGAGCGAAAACTTCGGCGGGAACATCGAAATGTACGCGGCAGGTAAAGTGCAATGGGCTTCAATGTTGCTGAGTTTAAGGCTTTAAATATTTGTTTTTATGAATTCTAAGTTAGGGTATTTTGGTCTTTTATTTGGAAAGTTGTATTAGGGTTTGGTAGGGTTCTACAATGTTCTTAGAATTAGTATTTAAACATTGTTAGGGCTTTTGTTTCGGGGAGACTTTGATTTTATGAAATAGAAAAGAAAAGCTTGAAGCTTTCAAAGATTGTTTCTTGTTTATCGTTCAGTCATTCTAATCTCTAGCCTCCGTTTGCATTAATCGAGGTTACACGAAGAAAAGAGAAGAAAAACGGCAAAAGGCACTGACATGGCCGAGCATGTTAAGATGCACGGTCGAGCAAGAACAAAATCTGAAAACATAAATTTATGTTGCACGGTCATCAGACGGGTAGAGGTTAGGCTGGACCAAGATTTCGGTGAATTGGTTTCCTTATTATGCGTGAGACTCTTTTGGCAACGGAATTCCTTTATTGGGCAGGAAGCAGATTACTTCTTGGAGAAGGAATCAGAATCCTTTGGGTTTAGCTTTGTTGTTTCTATAAATACAAGTAATGACCTATAATATTGTGGTACTAGGAAAATTAGCCGGAGAAAATTTGTGAGATCAACAAAGAGAGCCAACTCGGTGGTGGGTCTTGGGGTGCCCTTCAGGGCATTCCATAGGTGGCCTAACTAGATGTCTAGGGTCTATTTGTGTGAATGTGTGTTCATGATTCGGAGGCTATGTTTATTGTTGTAAACATGATTGAATATTGTAACACATCAGATTATGATATTAGTGAATATATTTGCTTGTTAGTGCCCTCAGATGTAGTCCGATTATGATATTAGTGAATATATTTGCTTGTTAGTGCCCTCAGATGTAGTCCGAAAGGATGAACTGGGTGAACAAATTGTGTGTTTTTTCTTTTATTACTTTTCATATGGATGTTGCATGCATGTTATTTTTTCCTTATACACTTGGATGGGATAAGTACTGCTCGTTGACCATCAATTCCCTAACACACCTCTCCTAACTTAACACTATTAATGTATTCTTTACTCCTTAAAAGGGTAAGCCTCAATATTATCTTTTCCTTCCCAACTAGCCACAATGTAGATATTAAAAAGGCTTTATTTAAGGAGTGGTACTTCATTTATTCATCTCTATTTCCATGTATTTTGAGTAGGTTGTTCATGTTGCTCTATATACTCTTTGCCACATAAAAAGATACTTTATTTTACTTCTTGGTGATCATTTGTTTCATATGAATCTTCTAAGAAAGTTTTGATGTTTGGATGGTGTTTTAAACACTAACACTTCATTTTTGCAAATTCTCACTGGATCCCCCATCTCCACTTAATATGCCCTAAATAGTATGAACTTTATTCTTATTCTATTGGCAAATGTATAAGATTGACTCTCAATATATATCCAATCTCACTTTGGGTTTAAGGGCCCCTTCTCACTTTTTGCCAATCTGAACCTTCTGATGACTTTACATTTCTTCCCTTTCCAATGATGAGTGCAAAAATCATGTTTAATTTGTTTAACATCCCAAATTTTCCAAAATAGACTTGTTTTCATGTTAAGAGGTGACGAAGTTTCGATCATTGCTAGGCCTTAAAGATTTTATGTCTGATGTTATTTTCCTTGTTTCTCTAAGGCCTAGCACAAATGTATTTTCTCCTTTTTCAAAACCTTGTAATACAACCCGTGTTTATTTTGCTCATTATATTACATTTGCATTCATAAGGAACATTGAGCTTTAGGCATGAGATTATGTTCTTTAGATTTCAATATTTCATGAATAATCCTGTTATGCTCAAAGTTCCAAGGAATCATTCCATGTAAGGATGAAAATTTCATTTTTATCGTTCCTTTATATAATATCAATGTAATACTTTGCCATGCTTGCTTAATCTAAGAAAACAAAATTATATCATGTTTGTTGCAGTTATAATTTGAATGATAGTGTATGTTGGCTAGAGTTGGTTCCTAGTTGACTCAAATCAGCTAACATTCCCCCAAGGATGTTAGCTTGAACACCTATCACACTTTTGATGTTCATCATCTTGAAACACATTTATATCTCAAGTCTTGAGACTAAAAGCGGGAGTTGGGTACTTAACCCCTTTCAAACTCGAAATTAGCTCCAAGATCCACAGCTCTTGGTTTAATTATTTCATTTTCCCTCTATTTTCTCAAAAATGTTTAAGGCGGCTACTCTTGATTTTCTATGTCGCCAGACCATTTTGAGACAAGAACAGTTAGCTTTCTTGCCTCTCGAAACTCACCGTTTCTTCCGTTTAAACATCCAAAAAATTATGGACTGGTGTTCTCATGCCTACAAGTGGGTCATAGATTTGAGCAATATAACAATATTCCTGAATACTTGCAGGGGATAAGCTGCGCTCTTCAAACCCCCTAAGCCTGCAATGATAGAAGCCATGTGCCCTGTCCAACACTCTATCTTTATCATAGCCAATGCAGAGAGAGAGAGAGAGAGATATGGAAATTGTAATTAGGTATGCCAATCGTGGTGCGTTGGGATCGAGTGCATCATGTCAAACAATGTTAGTTAGCTTTGAGCCCAATTGCACGTGATTATCATGCGGAAGTCACCTTTTACCATATCCAGTGGGTAGCAAATAGTAAAAGATCAACATTATGAATTGACTACCACATAATAAATGGTGAAATACCTATAAGAAGTGTTAAGCAAGAATCAGGATATGGGTAGCAGAGAAGTGGTAGCCTATGCCTAAACTCATACTATGTCAGATATAGAAAAGAAACACTTGTAGTACCTTGCCATGCATGACATCATCTCTCCATGATCCACGAAACACATCCCCATTGCTGAAGCGGAATGAACCAAAACCAGACCTCTTACCATAGCGCCACATGCCATCATATATGCTTCCATCGCCAAGAGAGAGGCGGCCCTGTGGAAGACTAGGTTATAAACCATTTCCAGAAAGAATAAAGGCATAACATACAAAAAGAGCATCCAGTTTTCTAGGCAAGCCTTGGCACCTTCCCTTCAGGAAGACCTCCTTGGCAGCGCCCCATGTATGTGCCTCCTCTATAGTTTATCTCCACTAAAGGACTCCACTTCTTTTGAGAATCTCGTTCAGCTTCCTGCACTTAAACCAGACACAATGAATACACTAAATATCAATAGCAAACGACTAATTATAAAACAACCCACAATTAACTTGATTAAACTACAATTTGTGATCACAAATTACAAAACACCTTGCTTCAATGATACAGACTTACAGAGATTACGGATGCACTTCAAATAATATATTAGTGGTGCCAACATAAATAATATAATGCACTAATTGGATAATTTTAATATAGACATAATACGAGGTAACCTATTTCTAATGATATATAAAGTGGCTTTATATCCCGTCCCTTCAGAATAATCCAATGGAACCCATGGAAGTATCTTTCAGCGGGTTTCCTCCAAGACTCCTCAAACATTGAACCAAATCCTCCCCAACCCTTTTCATCCCAAAAGAATTGATGATGATATTCCGCATGAGGCTAGCGATAACTTGATTACACTCAAGAGAACATAAAAGCAAATCTTCACCAATCTTTACTCCCTTACAGAAGTGAGCTCACCCCACCATGCAGCTAGCAACATTTAATTCTCTCGTGTTTACCAACTATAAACTCACATAGCTAAGAGCTATCCTTTTCAAATATTACACGTCAAGGTCACTGACCCACCCGCCCTCTTATCTGTCTCATTATACGTTTCTCTGCCTGCACACACTAAGCTCACCCCATAAAAAGTGATGACGGTCACCCACATTTAACCAGCAACGTCACTTTCTCTCAATATTACCAATTTGAAACTCACATTGATAAAGCCATCTTAATTAATTTGTACATGTGAGCTTGTAGGTCATTAACTCACTCTCTCTCTCTCTATACACACACACGCACACACATCCACAGAAGTAGATATACATACATATATATATGTGTGTGTGTGTGTGTATATATATGTGTGTGTATATATATACACACACACACACATATATATATATCAGTTTATTGTTTATTTGTTTTTGTTCTTTGCACGAAAAGGCTTTTAGGTATAGAAGTAAGAACCCCCTTTCTCTCTCTATATCTATATGTATCCTCTCTTTGAATGAGTTCCAATACATATTGCACCATTTCTCAGACGGTTCTTCCTCAAGTTGACTAAAACCATGCCATGAGTTCACTCCACTGTCATTTATAGTTCAATCCAAGTCATTACTGATGTGGATAAGGAGATCATTGCTACGATACCAACATAATTAGAAAGCTAAAGTAATTTCTTGAAGCAGAGCTACAATTTTTACATATATTTCTCACTAAAGTATGCCTCAAAGAGAGACCTTTATCAAAGGAGATACTCTGCCCCACTAAGAATTGGATACACACATTAGAACTATAACTAAAGCCCTCCTCTTTGCATGCAGACCCATGCTTGTGGGAGCCTCACACACTGAGCTGTCCAGTCTTTATTCAAATAATTAGCAGGAAAAAATAATAATTTCATAGACACAAAGCAACTTAATAGACTTAGAATTGAAGCTTCATCATTCTTTCAAGCATTAAGGCAGATAAAACTGAAATTCAATGGCCAGAAATTTACTTTCCTGCTTCAATTATGAAAGTCGGAATGAACATCAGGTTGTTCAAACTTAAGAGTCATTTATTCAAACCGGTAACGCAAAAGAAATGGAAACAAAGGTTTTAAAAGATATAAGAGACAAGCAACCTAACTGTTGTCGATTTACAGCATCGTGGAAAAAGATACTCACCAGCATAGATGCTGCACGAGCAGAAATAGCTCCATGATTCTTAGAAACATCAGGAAGCACCCCATTTGCTCCAGCATATGTGTTACCATAGAACTCCAGTAGTTCAGAATTCGCATCAGTAAGTGCATCCGATGACATGGTTAGGGGAAACTGAGGCTCTATGTTCATATCGCCGTCATTTGTTCTCTCTGGCCGGTTAGTAGTGTTTGAGCTGTTGAGACCACCTTTAATGTCTCCTGAAGGTTTTACACCAACGGGGAGCTTGAAGATGCTGATATAGTCAAGCACTGGAGCAGAACCAGATTTATTCTCCTCGCTGGCCCATACCTGCGCAATCTGATATCCTACCCCAATATTACGTCCAATCAGCGGCTCTCTCTGAATAGTTGGTGGGCCTAGAAAATGCATTTCAAATATTTATAAATGTCATCAATCTTTGATAGTTTATATTTAAGAGAATATATCAGGAATAGCACGAATCATCCTTTGAAATAGATGTCATATTATCCCAGCAAAAGTCACCTAACTCTACCTTTATTATTTTGGTTGTAAGAAGTGGAAAACTCAGAAGCTGCATCTGGAAATTCAACCTCACTTTCTTCACTATTAGCATAATTTCTGAATTAAGACATATCAAAATTAAATAACATTATTACATCAAAGAGTTTTTAAGCCATAACCAATAGAAGAACAAACCTAGAAGAACATGTTTCATCAGTACTGTTGCTCAACATTGACTGGACTTCTGAAGAGTAACTATCAAAGCCTTCTTGTGAGTTCCCCAATTCTCCAAAGCCTGTAGTATCAATTGGCTGAGGAGAACTTGGAATCTCATGCGAACTGGAGTCTTCAGAAGAGTCTGACCGCAAACCCGGCTTCCCCAAGACATTGAAAATGAATGGGAAATGTTGGGCTAGTTTAGAAAAAATGCCACCTTCCTGAGAAGGCTCTTGTTTAACATAACTGACATAGCTTTCACTTTTTATTTTTTTCATTGAAAAAGAAACAGCATTAGAAGGATGAATATACAGATCTAGAAGGTATTATAGATGATTGTCACATAAAAATTTCTTGATAAGCACTAGTCAACTAGATAAAATACATCGAAAATTAACGAAAAAAAAAAGGAAGAAAAATTTAATTCAATTAAACATGGCCATGACTCTATGAAATAGCTGTTAAAATATAGAAAAGACTTCTCCGAAGTAATGTCTGACTTGAGAAACCATTCACCTTGTACTTAGTAGCAGTATCCTAGACGAATTAGGATTTTCCTCGTCCATTAGTTGATAAACAATATACAGTACAGGCAACACTTTCAAGTTTTATAAGCTGGATTGGCGATAAAGAGTATATGCATAAAACCAAGGCTATCCCACCTTAAATCTGCCTCTACATAAGCTTGCATTTGTTAAGGGAACTTTGTTGCATTTATAAGTCTGTTATGTAACTACTACTCCCTCCGTAATGTTATTTAAGCATTTTTAGTAGCATATG
This sequence comes from Adenophora triphylla var. japonica, assembly GCA_022495995.1. Taxonomy (NCBI): domain Eukaryota; kingdom Viridiplantae; phylum Streptophyta; class Magnoliopsida; order Asterales; family Campanulaceae; genus Adenophora; species Adenophora triphylla. The sequence goes on from JAFEMH010002882.1 coordinate 80,294, forward strand.
AACATAAAACCCTTAATGATCTTCCAATATTGCCCTATGTGAGTAAGTGTGAATTAAAACATGTTTGATGATGGACGTTGTAGTAGCCTCAAAAATTGGACATTCATTTTGGGACAGAGAGAGTACATTTTAGAATCAATAATCGAGGAAATATAATTCTTGTAAGAAGATTTTCATTTATCTTAAATAATGTGGTAATAATAACACATAGGTAGCTAAAGATGCAAAACCATACTCTATAGATTTCATTCAAAACAAAATAGAGGCTACAATAACTTTATCAACAAACGGGAGACATACAATGGTTTATAAACATATGTTATCCAACTGTTATAATATTTCTACAGAGGTGAGAAGGCCATGTTTCATTAATCAGTACTAAACTAAAGAACTGTAGGGAAGCTAGACAGTTGTAAGGAGTATATATATCGTGTAAAGCAATGACTCTTACTCTAGAGTAATCACAGTGGTTGCTATTTGCTTGGGATTCAAATTTGGTTCATGAACTACGGACACAATAATTTCACCATTGCATCCTGTCACTCGACGGAATGTGCGCAACATCGCATGGACGTCACTACTTTCATTTACAGCTGAACTAGCAAAGATGAGCACGACAAGGCCATTGAATTCCTGAGGATTCAGAACCAGGAATAAAATAGCATGCTTATAACAGAAAAATAAAGCGGAAACAAAGTTCTCTGCGATTAAGGCTCCGTTTGTTTCGACGTAAAATATTTTCCGGAAAACGTTTTCCGGAAAATGTTTTCCTGTAAAATGTTTTCCTGTAAAATGTTTTACGGAGGTAAGGCGTAAAATGTTTTACGGAGAAAGGGTGTAAAATGTTTTCGGGTGTTTGGTAAGAAAAATATTTTTTGGAAGGGCGTAAAATGTTTTATTAAAAAAAAAAAATTTAATCATTTTTTATAACCACCCCACCCACCCACCCACCCCCCCACCCAAAAAAAAATAATTTTTTTCTTTTTGTAACCGCCCCACCCCCCCCCCCAAATTTTTTTTTTATATTTTTTTTTGTAACCGCCCCACCCCCCACCCACCCCTCCCCCCCAAAAAATATTTTTTTTATTTTTTTTGTAACCGTCCCACCAACCCCCTGCCTACCCCACCCCCACCCACCCCCCCCAAAAAAATTTGGGGGGTGGGGGGTGGGGTAGGCAAGGGGTGGGTGGGGCGGTTACAAAAAAAAAAATTGGGGGGTGGGGGGGGGGTGGGGGTAGGGGTATTTTTTTTATTTTTTTTAATAATTATTATTATGTTGTACCTTGTGAAATATGAGTTGTACATGAGGGGCACCATTTTCCGGAAAATGTTTTACTTAGGACAAGGTCAGTAAGTCGTTTTACTTAGGAAGGGCGTAAAATGTTTTCCGGAAAACGTTTTCTCCATTTTCCGGAAAACAACCAAACAGCGAAAAACGAGTTATTTTCCGGAAAATATTTTCCGGGGGCTAACCAAACGGCGTAAAACGAGTTATTTTCCGAAAAACGTTTTCCGGAAAATGTTTTACGGCGAAACAAACGGAGCCTAAGGTTGAAGAGTATTATGCCTAAAATGCCAAGAGTGGATGTAGGGTAAATCTGGAATTATTCTAATTCAATCCATAAAAAGGTTCTGATATTCTGATAATAAAATGAAGAATCAGCAGAGTAATGATTGACATGTGCATTTTCATACCTTCACACGCAAGCCAAGGAAAGGGCATTCATAAATAGCTCGAATGATTGAAGTTTCAACATTGTAACCAACTCCAAATCCAATTTTTGCCTCTTTATAACTTCCTAGAATCTGTACATGATGACTTAATTAGTGTCCCGTGGACCATGGAAAAGACAACATATAACAAAAGAAAAGATGCGCACAAATGAAAAGGCAGAAAGATATCTATAACTATATAAAGGCTAAAGTGCAAAGCACTTCAACACACCCCCCATTTTCCCGCTCAAACTAGAACCTAGACTAAATAAAGGCTAGGTTCATTCCCTCTAATGTCATTTACCACACCCCTTATATACTACTCCATTTCCTAGCATTTCAATTCCTAGACGATGTGGGATACCATTTGGTTTTCAAATGCTAAGGCCTCTCAATGTATACTACTCCATTTCCTAGACGATGTGGGATTAATCTCATTTGGTTTTCAAATGATAAGGCCTCTCAATATATACTACTCCATTTCCTAGCATTTCAATTATTAGACGATGTGGGATTAATATCCCTATTGGGATTCAAATGCTAAGGCCTCTCAATATATACTACTCTATTTTCTAGCATTTCAATTTCTAGACGATGTGGGATTAATATCCCTATTGGTTTTCAAATGCTAAGGCCTCTTAATATATACTACTCCATTTCCTAGCACTTCAATTCCTACTTCCTAGACGATGTAGGATTAATATCCCATTACTCTGACTACTCCATTATGCTTCATGTCCGTCGATCCATTTAATTAGAGCACGAATGCAAGTTTGTAAAAAAATTAAGGAAAAAAGCACCAATTCTACTATGATTTTTGTACATGGGTCTCAATATAGACCCATCGCGTTGGACATAGAGGATTATGAATGCAAGATACGAGGAAACGGGTCCTTTATATGTAAACATATTTATGAAATATAGACGGATAAGAGTATTTGATGTTTTGTGTGTGAAAGCTTGATGTACTTTCCATAGAGCAGTATACGTTTCGCTTTAGTTTGTCCCAATCCAATATGTATAGTATGTCTGGTGGAAACAATTAATTTAAAATTAATATTATTTCTTATAAGATTTTTTAAAATTTAATAATTATATAGTATACTCCCTCTGGTTTGAAATATTTGTCACTTTTAAATTTTTCACAAGTTGTAAGACAAATAATTATTATACCAACTTCATGATTAATATACCAATATTCTCATTATTTATTATTTCTCCTTTCAACAATAAACCAATTAATAGAATGAAAAAAGTTTCAATGTCATTATATATTTTTGTTGAATACCTTTTATTTAAAAAATATTTTTCTAAATTAACCTTTAAACTAATGTAACTCTTTTAATTTAGTTTCTGTTATTTGTCTAAATTTTATGGCCGTGCGTTTAACGCACGGGTGTTAGACTAGTTAACTTAAAGAAAGTTCAGGTGCAGCCAAAAGCAGGCGAAGGAAACAGATAACTGAATGAGATACAAATTTTACACAAAATAATAGGTTCATAAAGCATACTTGCATAAGCTCTGAAACTTTGAGTTCTTTCATGCTATCACGTGGTGTATTTAGACGTTTAATCTGAAGCTCCTGTCAGCACCAGATTCAAATAGTTATAATAGCAATAAACAGACATGAAAGAAATTAAGGAAAACTTACAGATATCAAAATGTTGATTGCATTTGCGGCCATCAAGACAGCATTATTTGCAGTCCTCAAAGCCTCATCAAATGTTACTTGCTCTTTTTCTAGTGAGTCGGCATCGATAGCTGCAGTTCGAGAAAAATGTAAGCAAGTATATTGCCTGTTTGGGCAAGATACACAAATTTCTAACTTGTAACCAATAGAAAAGACGCAATATCGGCAAAACAATTGAACCAGAGAAGTCTTTTTAGTTTTCTTTCCTATGTTGTGCCTTTTCTATTGTAGCTCACTGTGAGAACAAGTGTCAAGTAAAAACACGTGCTCATAGTGAGAATGGGCCATAACATAGTATACTCAATTATTAAACAGTCTTGCCTTGCCATACAGCTTATAGCAAGTATGATCACATTAACAGGCACAACATACTCTTTTCATTAGTTCTATCGTCCAAAATCAGATCCACACCGAATAACCAGCAAGTAATGCTCTAAAATTAAATATATACTCCCTCCGTCCCACTTCAATTGAGCCACTTTCTTTTTTGGGACGTCCCACTTCAAATGAGCCATTCCATAAATGGAAAGAAGTGAACATTGTTTCGGACATTTATACCCCCATAATGTATATATATTTACAAAAAAACCATTCATTATACCCTTATAATTTTAACATATTTACAAAAAAACCAATATTAACTTACTATTTCTTCCACTCATTCTCTCTCATATTAAATGTTTTTAACTTTTACATTCTCTCTCCTCTAATCTTCTACCCACTTTCAATTCTTTACTCACTTTTAAAAAAAAATCTTAAAAAGCGTGCAAAGATGCCATGGCTCAATTGAAGTGGGACGGAGTGAGTACAAAATAAAAGAAAAATAGAAAAAGGTATCATCTGCAAACATAACAGAATCGAATTAAAAGTAGAACATCATTTGGCAGGCAGAAGACGAAAAAATCTGAACCAAGATCTTCATTAACAAAAATCACAGTGTGTTGTCTAAGTGCGAAAAATAGGAGGTGTGTTCCTAACAGGATCAGGCCTGGAAGCCATAGCTAGTTTCACTTTACAGGCTAAAATCCTAAATCAGCTCAGAGAAACAAGTCGACCTTAACACCTGCTATATCAGTAATTAAAGTGTAGAAACAAAATTCAATAAAATAAATCCATAGTAACATATTTCAAAAGAAAAGAGTGAAAGTGAAACAGAAATACAAAAACCTACATGTCAACTATATGAAGAGCAAAGCTATAACTCAGAATGATGAAATGGTTCCACTTTCCATTCTTGATTACAAACACACTTATACGCTAGCATAATTCACCATTCCATCTGGACCAGATTCCTCCATAGGAAACAAACCCCAAGAGTAAGTCAATCAGACATCAAAAATGCATTTTGGAATGGGTGCCAAAATCCATAAGGCTACAGGTGCTTCCATGCCTTCAATATAGTATTGCTATAGTTCAGATTCAGTAAAGGCTTAATCCTGCACCCTTGCCTTGTAAACAGAAATATAATATGTTATTTTGTAATACCCCATAAGCCCAACCATCATTAGTAGAAAGGCGCTAAAATGGAATATAGCAAATCAGAAACCAAAGCAATGCCCATCCAAGCAATTGCAATATATATCACACTTTTTTATTATAACACTAGAGATGTATACAATAATGAACCATCTAAAGACAATCAGAATACAGAAAGAAACCTGTAAGCTACAACATAAGTAGTCGATTTTGTGCAATTCACTTTTCCCTACCCCACTTTCTCTCTCCTACCTAACTTTTCATACTCACAACATCCACTCAACCACCAACGTTTAACATTTTTCGCGCACACCCCTTGGTGTGAACCATCAAAACAGACGGATGGAGTATATAAATATAAATTTATATATATATATATATATATATATATATATATATATATATATATACTCCCTCCGTCCCGGAACAATCTTCACACTTTCCCTTTTGGGCATCCCAAAACTTACTTCACACATTTAAAACTTACCTAAAATGGAAAGGAATCTTTACTATTCCCTCCACTCATTCTCTCTCCTACATTATTTTAATACTCACAACACCATTATAATTTACTATTCTCTCCACTCATTCTCTCTCCTATTTTATTTTCACACTCACAACACTTTCAATATAATACTCCCTCCTTAAAACCAGTGCAAACAGTGTTTGCGAAGTAAGTTCCGGGACGGAGGGAGTATATATATAGGGTCCTATTATAATGAGAACCAAATTTATATGAGAACCATAAGAACCACTAACAGCCATTGGATTAAAATAAAATCAATGCTTAAGATTAAGACAGAATTTTGAAAAACCGGTGACATTTTTGAAATTAACCCTCCTTCTCAACCGTCACACACACAAACACCACAAAACACACACAATTTCTGCCTTCTCCGACGACGATAAAACCCTAAAATTCTCCGGTGACGATTAAGACCGTAATTTCTTTCTCCGTCTACACAATCTCTTATTTTTCGGCGAAAATTAACCACCACGACTACAATCAATCAATTTCCGGCTACCATTTCTTCAAATATCATCTTCAATGGCTAATGCACATTGAAATTAAACATGGCCATAGCTGATGCACATTGAAATTAAACTTGGGTACACTAGCTAAGTTGCTAGTGTACATTACTTAACTAGCTAGAGTACACTAGTTAATTAGCTAGTGTACACAAGGACTTGGCCAAGACTAAGCCAAGGCAATGTCCAGTATAAGCCATCTGGCTAGTGTACACGAGTTAACTAGCTAGTGTACACTATATACATAGCTAGTGTACTTAGCCATGGCTGATGAACATTGAAATTAAACTTGGGTACACTAGCTAAGTTGCTAGTGTACATTACTTAACTAGCTAGTGTACACTAGTTAATTAGCTAGCGTACACAAGGACTCGCCAAGACCAAGCCAAGGCAATGTCCAGTATAAGCCATCTGGCTAGTGTACACGAGTTAACTAGCTAGTATACACTATATACATAGCTAGTGTACTTAGCCATGGCTGATGAACATTGAAATTAAACTTGGGTACACTAGCTAAGTTGCTAGTGTACATTACTTAACTAGCTAGTGTACACTAGTTAATTAGCTAGTGTACACAAGGACTTGGTCAAGACCAAGTCAAGGTATTGTCCAGTATAAGCCATATGGCTAGTGTGCACGAGTTAACTAGCTAGTATACACTATATACATTACTATTGGACTTAGCCATGGCTAATGCACATTGAAAATAAACTTGGGTACACTAGCTAAGTTGCTAGTGTACACTATTTAACTCGCTAGTGTATACTACTTAACTAGCTAGTTTACACTAGTTAACTAGCTAGTGTACACAAGGACTTGACCAAGACCAAGCCAAGGCATTGTCCAGTATAAGCCAAATGGCTAGTGTACACTATATATATAACTAGTGTACTAAGCCAACATTGAAAATACTATCAAACAAATACTATCAGATAACAATAAATGCTTTAAAGCAAACGCCGGAGATTGAAAATTGAGCAACAAAATTAATTTTTCGACGAGAATTTGTAATTAATTCGGCAAATTCACTTAAGCTAGAGATAAGAACCATTACCAGCGAGATCTCAACGCCGGCGACCAATGCTCCGTCTCTTTCTGTTTCATCCATTATAATATGACTATTTTGCCCTCGATGTTCCGCATAATTTCAAAAATGCCACCGGTTCCCCTCTTATATCCAATCTAATCTAAACCACTCAATTATCTTAATCTAATGGTTGTTAATGGTTCTTATGGTTCTCATATAAATTTGGTTCTCATTTGAATAGCTACCTATATATATATATATACTCCCTCCGTCCCGCCCGATGCTTCACCATTTTGGTGAAGCACGTAAATTAAGAAAAGTGATGAGTGGGAGAAGGGTTGTGAAAGGGAAGAAGTGAGTGGATATGACAAGTGGAGCCCACAATTTAAATATGTGAGGGGAAAAAGTTGGTGGATATGACAAGTGGGCCCCACAATTTAAGTATGTGAGAGGAAAAAGTGAGTGGGGTTGACAAATGGGGCCCACATTTATTACCATTTTAGGAAAGTTGAAGCCTCTACCGGGACACCCATTTGGGTAAAAGGTGAAGTTTCGGGCGGGACGGAGGGAGTATATATTATAGTTTTCTCACTAAACAGTGGCTTTAATGAAATAGCACCACATAAGAAAACTTTCACATCAACCTATTAACATAGCATGTACAGCGACTATGTAGGAATCCTCTTAAACTGCATTACTATGAAGGACATGATTACATGGATAGTAATTTGAGATTTATAAAGTGATTTTCAGATAATTACTTGTCAAATAAAGAGAGAGTACTCACTGATGCAGAAAGTTGTAAGCTCCTGGAGTCTGCCAACTAAATCCTTCACCTGCAGATAATGTCCAATGGTTACGGATGTAAGGAATTACTGACAAACAAATTCATATGCATCCATAAACTATGTGTAATATCACTTAAACCTCCCCCCCCCCCCAACCACCACCACCCCACCAAAGAGAATATTGTATAGAAGTGGTTGAAGTAGAAAAGCTACTCTGTATGGAAAGGTCTAGATCATATTCGATACAAAACAAATTTAAGTGTCTACTTTGCAGGGCACACAAATTAAGATGACTGATTTCATATAAAATAAGACATTTGTGGATACATAAGCGTTAGATGTGTCTCCACCAAAAATCTTGTGGACACATGTGATTCTAGCATTCCAAAAAAAGGAAAGTGGACACTTAATGTTTATCAACTTAAAATGGAAGAGTGGACACTAATTTTAGACCGGAGTAGGGAGAACTTGTTATCATCTTAAGAAATGAATAGATGGATTGGACATATGTACATACATCTGTAACTCTGATCATGATAACTAGACATAGATCATTATAACTTTTTAGTAAATGGACCATAGTCTTGGCGGTCATGAAGAATGATTGCAGGTATCAGCCTAGCATTACTCCTTCGGTCCCTCCATCCCCAAATAGTAGTCCTCTATTCCGTTTTGGGTCATCCAAATATATTAGTCTCCTATTCCATTTTGAGAGATCCCAAAGAATAGTCCCATTTCCTCTTTTTGGAAAGTATTTAAAACCAATTGTCTACAGTACACTTTAGATGTGAAAGAGAAACAGAAATGGGTCTTAATTTGACACTGCCGTAGGAAAATTAACTTATAAAAGAAAATATTCAAAGTTTCAAATATTTTCTTAAACCCATGTAAGTCCATAGAGAGGGCGGAGGCACTAAGCGAGTAATTGTAAAACTACATTCATTGGTCTCTTTGAATTCACTGAGTACCTTCTTCAGAAACATGTTGGACCAAAGTTGGACCAAGGGTTTGAGTATATCTGCGTATTTAAGCATATTCTTTATACAGTACCCCAATTCTATCCACTTTTTCCCAACACTCCACAAATGCTTTATGGAATAGTTGCCTATAATAGAAAAAAAAAAGTTTCCTCCAACTGGGACAAGAAAATATTTGCTAAAGAAAATGATTGGGGGGGGGGGGGGACCAGCCTCCAAGTTTCTACGGAAAAGACGATTTAGGCTCATCTCTGCAAAACTGAGCAGTAAAACTCCAATTTTAACAACTTTAGATCAATATGATAACTCACCTTAACTTCAATACTAACAGCATTTCTACAGAACATAAGTTTAATCATACAGATCAAGTAATGCATCATTTCTACATTTGTTTCCAGAACAAAATGTTGCATAAACAAGGAAAACACCTCAGCTGTCGAAATACGAAGTTTGCAGACCAAACAATCGTTTTCCATCAAAATGAAGTTTTAGTTTAGTGAAAGAGAAAATTAAAAAACAAAATGAAAAGAAGTAACTAAACAAGACACAATATGCTAAGAACAAGACAGTAAGCTACTTTCTTCTAATTATTTTCAGATATAAAGCATCTTATCCATCATACGTATAGTAAAGCAGTAAAAGACATTAGTTCAGAAGCAAACCATACTTCATCTTTGCGCCTTCTTCCTTCAAAGCTAAAAGGTTTCAGAATTATACCGATAACTATCCCATTAGCAAATTTTCGTGTATCAAGAATATCGAGCAGTGCAGTACAATCTAAACCATATGCTGTCCCAGCCACCTAGAGAAGACAGATTGATGAAAAACATGTAGAAAATAGATAAATCATATCTATTAAGTTACCAATTTACCAAAATCTTAAAAAAAAAAAAAAGTTCATCAATGTATATAAATCAACACTCTCCCACGTTTGACCATCCACACATGGATAGATAAACAAATATGCCTCACCAGGGGCATCACAAACCAAACGGGGTTACCAACATATGCGATCGCGATAGTTTGAGTACGAAAGGCAAGTGGGGTGACTATAACCAAAAACCTTGAAACCATTTTAAGTTATCAACTCATTTAAAAACGTATATTGATAAATAGGAGCCCAACAATTTATATAACGTTTTATGGTAGCAAATACATGTGTCCAGTAACCCGTATGCTTGATCAGTCTACCGCATTCGAATTACCTTTCCATTTCTTGGGACTTCTTTCAATCCCAAATAACATGGACCTTCTGTAAGGGAGAGGTTGTTTATTAAGGGACACTCTGACAATGTGTGCTTTTTATACAATTTAATGGCAAAGATGCATAAATATTCGTGTTATCCATTTTCTAAACATTTAATTTTACGATATTAAAGCGAATAGCGAAAAAAAATGGTAAAAAAGCGTTTAGGGAAAAGTTTTTACAGAAAAGACATTCATTTCGGGACAAAATTTCTCAAATTTGGACATTGGTTTAGGGACAGAGGGAGTAAGTCTTATCAAATTTTAATAGCCATTAGTGAATATTTGTTTGTAGATGGGTTCCTTTTCAAGTATCAGATATAGAAAAGGCTGAATGACATCCTAAAAGTTTATTTCTTCTTTTGAAAAAGCTGAAGTGGTAATGGTGTTTGAACATAATTTTAGTATCTCATACTATCACTAATAGACAAATCATTTCCCTGAATGTTCTTGTTGAAAAAGTATTTAGCAAAATGACTCTTTTTCTTGAATTTGCTATTTTAGAGAATTCAAAGTTTAGGGACATTATAATCGCAATTGGATATAGCAAATTCTTGAAAAGTGCAATAGTAGATTCAATGTTTTCAGACTTTTAAGGACCTTATTTAAAGTGAGTCGCTCTTGCTAATTGTATATTCAAATTGGCTATTGTCAATAGCGAATTCAAATTTGCTATTGCCAACAGCGAATTCAAATTCTCTATTAGCAACAACAAATTCAAGAAAAGAGCAAAATTTGGTGAATAATTTTCAACATGAACATATGCGGAAATACTTTATTCAATACTGAAAGCTTAGTTTGAGTTTTCTATTCGTATCCTCTTTCAGGGGGGTCCAGTGAGTGTTTATAATGTATATTCTTAGAATTTTTTCTCGAACTGTCACTTTTGGGAAAAGGATCTCCCAAAATGATCAAGTCCAAAAAGTATTAACCAAAATGTACCTTTTTCTAAAAGTCACTATTGGCAACAGCACCTTCATAGTTTCCACACTGTGAAGCTACTCTTGTCAATAGCGATTTCTAATTTTCTCAAATTGATAATAACGATTTTAATTTTCCCCAAAATATTGAAGTCACTATTGCACATAGCAACTTCTAGAAACGGGTACATTTTGATAAATATTTTTTGGACTTGGTCATTTTGAGAAAAATATATAAATACTTGTATCACCCTAAATCTTAATTCCACATGATGTGTTCACTCATGATGTGAGGTATCATGTGAAATCAGCAAACTCTTACTAGGAAGGAAGCAAAATCCACTGAAGACCTGCATAGTCGCACAATTCTTGGGCATCATCACTCATCACATTATCTTTCTTTGATTTCTGCACCAATGAACCCGACACACAGCAACTCCAAGATTGGACAAAAAGGAATGGGCATTGAATACGATTCAAGTGTATAGTGTCAATCTCGTTATTTTCTTTTAGTCCAATAATGTGAGCCACAATATATACCCAATGGATGAGTAAATCAATATGTACATGTTGAAAACTAGTTGGATCACAGTCATAAATCATTGAGCAAAAGTACAGGCTATGCAGCAATTTCTGAAGAGAATTACATGACTCGTACATGAAGGGATGCCTGCATGTACTTCACAGGTGAAAACATACGCTGACATGGTATCCCTCTTTAAATCTTGAGAGAGGATAAATGGTTGTAAAATATTTAAAGAAGATAAATGTTGCCATTGTACCACTATTTTGAAAATTATTCTGAGAGGATACACACAACTTGAAAAAGAAATTCATAGAAGTGTGGAAGTGTGGAAGTTCACTTAGAATTTGAGCTTTAACATGAACATTCTCAAACTCCGTTGATAAAACAGCATGGAATCTGGTACAACCATCTATTCTTGTTTGGCATAGATCGTTTAACCTTCTAAATATTGGCATAACCGCATTCATTTCATCATATATTCTCTTCAACCCTAAAAAGTAAGTAGCGATTGTTTAATTATCTCAATAGTATGAATGTGTATGTGAATACTAGGCTATAAAAGTTTGAGATACTCTCAAAGCTCCTTATATTCATTAAATTGACCACACATATCTGCAATGTGGTTCCATGGAATTCTGGTGACAAGAAATATGTGGATTTCTATTCAAATGACCGATGACCATGACCAGTCAAATACATTTTCCAGCTTAGCAATCAAATTTTGAGTAGTGATATAAATAAGAGCTACAAGAGACTCAATCAATTTCAAAATTTGAATTATAATAGAAGATTTGGATCGGAAGTCATTCAGTTGGATTCGGGAGTTGAATCCATTACACCTTATTTGCGCTCTTACTGACAAACTGCATGAACTAAAATCCTCCAAGTTAACACAATAACTAAGATCTAAACTAAAACGACTAGGATTCAAAATGACTTAAAGAAACTGAACCAGAAAATTTAGAACTCCCTATGTCCCCTTTTTCTCGCCACCACTGAAAATCTCGTGATTAAGAAATACTCCCTCCGTCCCGCCCGAAGAGGCACAAATTTCCTTTTTGGGCGCCCCATTTGAAAGGGCATAACCCAAAAATGGAAAGTTTTTTATTAATTCTTTATTTGTGGGACCCACTTGTCATACTCACAATAAATATCCACTAACTATTCCCTACCCCACTTTCTCTTTCCTACATCACTTTTCATACTCACAACATTTATTCTACTATACACTTTTTCTCTTTCCTACATCACTTTTCTTAATTCTCGTGCAAGGCAAAAACTTTGCCCCTTCGGGCGGGACGGAGGGAGTATTAATAAATGCTTTAAATTTCTACTTATACCCTTCTTTAAATGTGAGACTTATACATTACCATAACTCAATTGAGATCCTGAGTGGCCGAAAAATGGGACAGCATAAATTAAAATGTGGCTAATATAAATGGGACTGAGGGAGTAGAAACGTAAGAATCTTTTTTTCAAATACTATCACTTGAGGAATCGTTAGAATTACACAAGAAGCTCAAGACCTTATCTCAATTTTGAGGATTACAGCTATATTACTATAGTAGTTGTACTAAAACCGCATATAACTAGGACAAGTATAAAAACTATGCTTATCCTCAACTACTAGCGCAACTAATATCTAATGATGAAAATAATACTGGGCCCACAATCAGCTATCGACACTTCCCTGGGTAGCAAAACTCTTTGATGGGTTGGATAAGGCCCTTTGGCTTCGATTTGAGCTCCGAAAGTTGATCACAAGAATCCATAAATCTAACCAGTGTTGCATCAAATATATTCATTACTTAAGCAGGTATGGTTGAACCATTTTTACTAGCATGCATGCATAATCCATCCAACAGTTTACAGGGGTTCTTCAGACTTTGTACAGAAAAGGAAAAAATGACGTAAGTAAGAGGTAAGGAATGTACAAACAAGTATAACTGCTTTTGAACATGACTGCAAGGCTATTTGAGCTTCCACAATTCTTGGAGTGACTTCTGAAAAAACATAAAAAAAATAAAATAATAATAAGTTGTAGCTATGTAAAAGCAATTTCATGCAAGGGTATGAATAGTAATATAACAACAGCAAACTTACACAGCATTGGAAATAAAGAGGTATCCCCCCCACTCACAGACATGAACAAGAAAATAAAGAGGAACAATTGCATCAAAAGTACCCAATAACAACTGCAAATTTACAAAGCATTGGATTTCAAACCTAAACTCTTTTTTGTTGCATTAATAGTACATCAACTAGTATTTTGTTGCATCTAAGGTACCTGGGGCTAACGACATCCATTTTTACCGTTAAATGGACATGTTTCATGCATGTGACCTAAATTTAAAGGGTAAACAGGAAAATCAATACAAATGAAAGTTAAACAACAATCAAGTTTGTAAGTGTAAATCTGAAAAGTAAAAGGTAGATCAAATTAATTTAAAAGGGGGTTTTAATTTATTAAATTAAAAAAAAAAAATAGAAGAATATAAAAAAAGAAAATTATTTTCAATAAAAAAACACATTGATTTCATAAATTTATATTATTTCATAACATTTTCAAAAATTTATAAATGTGAAAAGTATTTTCTTTATAAATGGAGTTAGTTTATAAACAAACTTTTGAAGAGATCTACTGTAACATTGTGCAACTACCAGGATTATGTAACATTGTCCCTGGTGACTCACAACATAAACATTGCACTATTTTGGAAATGGATTATTGACTAAGGGTGGTTTCTGCATAATGAACAAGTTTATGGACATTTTGCCCAAAATGGTGTTTAAATGGACCACTTACCTGATAAGATTCATTTAATTATCTTGATGATTAAGAGACTTCAGAGTTAATAAGAACTATGTAGGCCTAAATGATGTTAATCGATGGATGCCTAACGGATTAAGTTAATGGGCTATTAGTGGCCCATTCAGTCCAAACAAACACCACCAAGAATTACCAGGGAATGAATTTTAGGTTTACTTTACAACTCAATGATCTATTTCGCCAAAAGTAAATTGTGTTTACGTAATTCATCTCTAACTCCTAGTCTCTTCATGTCTAAAATTTCTGAAAGGCACTTACGATGTAGTATCGTCTCAATGCTTAAATCGAGTTACAAGAAATTTATTTGAATTATCTCAGAAGTATAACAGAAGCTGGTTGGATAAGAATAGTAGCACATGAACAATTAATGCCAAGATGTAATCTTATTTCTATGATTCCATCTTATGTACAAAACTTTGACAAACTTGTGGGTTGATGCGTATGAAACTACTTACAGTATGCTTGTCAGCTTGTGATTGAGTTTATTATTTACACAAGAGATTAACTGTGTTTCATGTACGTATTTGAGGAGTAAGGTGAAGTTCACCCACATTACGAACATTTGAAGATGTTTATGTTGGATATGAATGATTGCTTGTTGATGATCACAAGGTGGTTCATAATTTTAATCAAGTAAAAAAAATTAAAATTAAAAAGATAAATGAGAGTATCTCCATATAACGAAGTAAATTAACGTAATGGACATAAATGACCAAAATGATATCCTTTCAGTCTCTGGGAAGTCTTTATTTTCAGTGACAACTGAAAACACCCAAGGTCAAAGGCCAAAACCCAAGAATACGGATTCCTTTCCCCAACAAGAAAGTAGGAAATACGAGCTGAATGAATCGAAAAGAGACGGAGGAACCACGGAAAGGCTCCGCAAAAGTAGTTTACCCACCCAAACATCTTCCCAGAAAACCGAAGAAATTACCGTCATGCACCCTTAACCAAGTCTAACAGGTTCAATCAACATGAATCATATCTATCAATTCTTATACATATAATGGCAGTTATATAAATAGCTCAATGCCAAGCTTGTAAATCCATGTATGTATTACTTATTGACTGATTACCTCTAACCAGGTTAAGTCTTTCAAATTTTTTTAAGACAAAATCATAAATGGCAAGACAATTAGAATCAGAGTTTACCTTCTGTAATTAACCTTTGTTCTAAATGCACCTTCATCGATTCTTTGAGAAGAATATTCCTGCAATAGAAAAGATCTGATTATGAAATATGATACAGAAATGTAGATGCAGTAGGTGGTCACTAACCATTCTGTGCTTATCAGAGATGATTCTCAAATAAGGCAGCATGATTACTGGATAAAAAGAAGGCAAAATGGCACATTAGTGCCTTTAAGTTTCACGTGAGTTGCAATGTCACTTCCAACGTTTCAATTGTAGCAATTTCATTCCTAATGTTTACATTTTATGGCAATGTGGAGCAATTTTGGATGAAAGTTAAAATATATGGATAGAAGTTAACAAAATGGATGAAAAACTTAACGAGATACTTTAAGAATTGCATCGTTCACCCCTAGATTTCAAAGAATTTTCATTTATCACTATTGCATCACCCACCACTAATAGTGCTAACACCACCACTAACATCACCAACACCACCACAACCCACTCCTTTCCAAACCAGAAAAACACAGCAATAACAATAAATTAATTTCAATCACAGCAACAGCAATAAATTAATTTCAATCACAGCAACAACAATAAATTAATTTCACATAAAAAATTAATGGCATGAAAACAGTCACAACAAATTGATTTTCCTGTTTTTGAAATGCAAACTACTAATTCAGACGCAGCAGAAGAAGAGATTAGCAACTTGTTTGTGGAAATTATGGAAGGGTTACACAGACTCTGTATTTCCACCATTGTCAGAGTTTTATCAAGCGCAAGTCCGCCATGGACAAACTTACAGTATCCACGACAATGGCGAGTCGTCTAGCTCGAAAATCAATCCTAGGAAAAGAGCTTCATCTAGTCTGAATCACGAAACCGGTCATTAAGAGAAGGAAAGGAACAGGAGAGGGAAAAGTACCCATGCATACTTCCTCTAAGACCTGTCCAAGCTGATATGGTTTGATTCATCTTCCCACATGGCTTTACTATAGATTAATAAACACTTCCCACAGAAGGCCAGATTGAGATATCCTCCATCAAAAGCTATGTAACTAAGATATGAACACTTCCAGACCATCAAATATTACTTCCTCTACACTTCCTGATGTCGAATTCCAAAAACGGGGGAACAGAACCTTATGTCCGAACAGGCCTGTCCCCAAATGAATGTCGAGATTTTTTTCAAATTTGCTCTTGACCAAGAGCAAATTTGAAACTTTTTTCAACATTCATTTAGGGACGGAGGGAGTAGGTAAAACATGGCATAAACCACAAAGAGGAATGAACTACCGGTGCACCCTAGAACGTTGCATAATGTAGTGCCTTATACCAAATCAGCCATCAAATATAATCATTCAAATGGGATACAGCTATATTATACAAGACATGCAAAAAATGCTCACCTGTCTCAGTACCCTTCCCAGCCTCACACGCTTAGATGCGAGTACTGATGAGATAATAAAACCGTTATGCCCACACCCAAAGGGCATAAACCACTTCACTGTCCACTTCAATACATAACCTTAGAACATAAGCATCATCTAAGGAATGTCATGAAGTTCCTGTCTCCAACTATTGTAATATAAATAAGCACCTACCTTATATAGCGCAGCCAATCCCACTGTAAAAATACTAAGGCTGCAGTCTTCATCATTATGTGTGATCCAAATATATTCCCAATAGTTGAAAACTGTTGTAAATATGTGCATGCAAGGACAGAAAAAAGCCTACTATTTCTAAATTTGACATACCTAAATATAGGAAACCAGGAATGACAATCCTACGAAACATTTCACAAACTTTTCTCTGTGTTTCATTGCCACTTATTGGATTGCAAAAGTATTTATACACAAATTTCACAGTTCTAAATAGATAAAAATTATTATCTCTGTCCCAAATTGATGACCATTTTTGTCCCAAAATGAAAGACCTTGAAACTTTTCCATCAGAAAACTTAGTCCCTAAATGATTTTTTTTCAAACGTTTTTTCATAAAGGATCAACATTTTCAAAAGGGCAAACTTCATTTTCATCCATCGTACAGTGTTTCAACTTTACCATTATACTTTTTTTTTCATAAAAATCATTGTACTTTGAAAAATATACCATTTAGCCCCAAATTTGTCCCTAATTTCATGACTAATCCGTGCCTCAATCCACAATTTTGGGTTTAAAATGTTACATTCTCCAAACTATAATGGTATTTTCGAAAGAAAAAAGGTATATTGAAAAAAGTGAAACACCCTTGAAATGAAAGTACAATGGAAAAACGAAGTTTACCTTTTACAAAATGACCTTTTGAATTCAAAATGGTCATTCATTCTGGGATTGGGACAGAGGAGTACTTCATATGCTAAACATTCATCATCAATAAATAAAAATAATGTGTAATAAAGCAATACCAAAATCGTAGACTCCTAGAAAGAATAGGCGAACTCAAACAGAAATCAAGGACAGCGTCTTTCCGGCTCCCAATTGCAATTACTTCAACAAACTCAGAATCCTCTTCCCATACATTTCCAGCACCTTCTCGATTAAAATTTCGAGAAGAATCTTTATCATTCAAGCTGAATTCAACTCTAAGCGGCTTCAATCTAAACTTGAATCTTGTCTGAAAAAGTATATTAGGACCACCGAATCTGTAACGATTGAAGGAGTATTTCGAAGAATGAGGTTGAGGGCCCACGGAAGCACGAGAATAACGAGATACTCTATCCGAAAGACTCGAGGAAATCGGAACCTCCATTAGCAATGGAATCGGAAGAAATGAAAGGGTTTTTTTACTGAGAAATTGGCGGCGAACTGTACATATTTGGTTTGGAGAGATTATCGGACCTCTTGCTTGCACTACGTTCAGTGGAGAGGATTGTCCGCCATTGCAGCTTCAGTTGGGTGCTGGCACATCACAATTAACCCCTCAATATTACTGAACTAGTAAAAGCGCGTGTGTCAGAGGACACGTTTTGTTTTTTTTTGTTTTTTTTTTTCTTTCAATTAAGCCCGTGTTTGGGGCGTATTATTTTTATTTTTAAGGCGAAAATGAAAAAGAAATAAGCTTAGTGAGGGCAAATGGGAATTTCGACACTGACGATCGTTCATCAGATCAGAAGACGTTCCCATTTATACTATAAATAACCGCATGATAATTATTATAAAAAATGTCATTGATTTGAGAGAATTGTTATTCGCCCCCGCATTATTACTGAATACTCCTGCAATAATATTATAACAAAAATGCCATTAAATGAAATGACAATATTAACCCTTTTACATCCCAATTAAATGAAATGACAATAACAAAAATGTCATGAATCTGCAGTTACTCAATATTATCTCAGTTCCATCATCAACCACCACCGTCTGCCATGGATCTACCTCCAAAAGAGCTTCAATTCCTAACAATTTCATCCATCTTCAAAGAATCAATTTCAATCGCAAAACAATCCCCAAAACCCTTCTACCAAATCACATTTTCCCTAATCTTCCCTCTTTCCTTCGCAATCTTAGCTCCTCTCCACAGCCGCCGTCGTCTTCACCGTCGCCTCCATTTACACCTCCAAACCTGTATCTTTCTCCTCCACCCTCTCCGCCGTCCCCACTGTCTTCAAACGCCTCTTCATCACCTTCTTATGGATTTCACTCACCATGGTTGAGCGGTGTCCATTTTAAACATTTCATTAGTGTCGGCGACGACAATTGAATGGAGGACGCTAGGAGAGATGGTCGGCACGGGTATTAACGCAGTTGACTGGACATGGGGTGTGTGCAACAAAATCGGCGGCGTCAAAGGGAAAAGGGAGGAGGTGATGTTAGGGAAGGGGTGATAGAGAGAGAGAGAGAGAGAGAGAGAGAGAGAGAGAGAGAGAGAGAGAGAGAGAGAGAGAGAGAGAGAGAGAGGTAAGGGGATAAAGGGGGGGAGTGAAGGTGAGGGTGATGGAGGGAAGGGAAAGGGTGGCCGACGGTGGTAGGGGTAGGGGTAGGTGTGAGAAGGCGCAGAGAAGAAGGTATAGAAAGAAAGTATTTATTTAGGGGATTAAAAGGGGTAAAATAGGAATAATGGTGGTACATATAGTGTTGAATGTCTATTTTTCTTGGTATACTTAGCAATGCGGGGGTATTCAGTAATGATGCGATGGCGAATAACATTTTTTTAATTAAAATAATATACAAATAACCTAGGTACCCTAAATCAACATTGTTAATTGTGAAAAGTTATCATTAATCAATAATGAAGCTTTTTCTTTATTTTTTTTAGCTTTTAACTTTTTCAACCTAATCTCTTAAAAGGTAGTAGTAATAATTATATTGTCTCTTATATACTCCCTCCGTCCCATTAAGCTTAAGAAGATTCCATTTTGCGCGGGAATTAAGGAATATTATTATAGTATTAGGAGAGAGAATGAGTGAAAGAAGTGTTGTGAGTGTGAAAAATTAAATAGGAGAGAGAATGAGTGGAGGGAATAGTAAATTATAATGTGTTGTGAGTATTAAAATAATGTAGGAGAGAGAATGAGTGGAGAGAATAGTGATTTAAGGTTTCCTTTTTGGGATTTCTTAAGAGTTATGGGACGCCCAAAATAGAAAGTTTTCTTAAGACTTATGGGACAGAGGGAGTATATACTAACTAATCTTTTAGATTTAAAAATTGGAGTTTAATTTATGATTTTATTTTTTAAATATATTTTATAGTTTATATTAAATATATATCTAAATAAGTTTATTATCCCAAAGGGTTGTTGTATTTTGATTGCTGACTCCTCCGGTCCACGGACCTGGTTCACTAAAGACTTTGTCTACTTTTTTCATCAATTTTAACAAGTTATATAAACATTCTCCTATTATCCTCCTTACATGGTTCAGTATTTTATAGACTTACATAAATTGAAATTTTAATTTTTCAAGGTAATTTTCATAAGATTTTTTCTTATTTTAATAAAAAAATTATGCAAAATGTGTCCTAATTAAATAATTTACATTAATTAATATTTAAAATTAAAGAAATTAAAATTTCATTTAATTCAAAAGAAGTCATCTCATTTCATTTCTTGAGTCAATCTAATACAACAAATTCAGTAGTACAATTAGACCGCAAATATTGCTCATAACTGTTAATCCGAGTCATGTATGAAGTAACCCATGCAGCTGCACAATCATATCTAAAATGAACTCATTGTGGCATGAGAGTAGGCATTGGATACCCTCCTGTCATTGTTACTTGGACGTAATGATTATTATTAACGTATCTGATTGCAATAGCAACATGTTGATGCCATGAGGGCGAACTAGATCGGAGCGGTAAGTACGTCATGCTGCTTGCAATGCTTAGAACATGTAATATCACATTGTACTTTGAAGCAATATGGACACCCATTTCAGGCATACTCATCCAATGCTCGGGAGGTTCACATCTATCAATCTCAAAGAAATTCAATGAATTATAAATATTTAACCATACTCCAACGCCAAACATCTCAACATATTCTGCATCATGAGTTAATAATAGTAATTAGACAAAATTATTTGAATTTTTATTTAGTCTAATATTAGAATTTGTTAAATTTTATAGAGATTGTTTTATTATGTGAACTGATATACGAGAGATAATTAATTATGATATATATTTTTCTTACTTTTCTTTTAGTTGTATAATTACATTTTGTTTCAAAATATTATCAATGAATCAAAAATCTGATTCAAAATAATTATTATTAAGTTAAAATTATTTAAAATTCTTATTTATATTAGAGATAATTAATAATGATAGTAATTATTTTTAAGATAAAAATAGTTAAAATTCTCATTTACTCAAATATTAGAATATGTTATAGGAGTATAGTGATTGTTTTATTGTGTGAACTGGTATATGAGGGATAATTAATAATGGTACTTTTTCCGTCTGATTTAATTTTTTTAACTTGACTTTCTATCCTTATGAAAAAATTAAAATAAAAATGGGTCAATAATAGATATGAGTTAAGGAAATAATTATCTAATACACTATTTATAAAATAAGTGGGTGAAAAGTAATGGGTAGTTAAGTAAAAATTATTTTTGTAATTATATAAATTTTATGAGGACAATTTTTTTTTAAAAAAAAACTATTCCTAATTTGTTATTTATGTAATAAAACAACTAAAACATTAAACTGGGATAGATAGAAAGTTAAAATAAAAATTTTAAACAAAGATGAACGGTGTATATTTTTTACTTTTTTATTGTATATTTTTTTATTAAAATTAATGTAAAACAAAAAAAAACTATTGAAAAGAGAAACTAATAAAACATTAAAGAATAAAAAATAGAGTAGAGTAGTAATCATTTGGTAACTAGATGTTACTTCCCATGTGCTACTTTTTGAGTATACTTTCCCACTAAAGTTTCACTTTTGCACTAAAAAGGAGAACTGATTGTGTAGATAGAAAAAAGAGAACTGATTGTGTAGATAGTAATTTAGACTTTCACATAGAACGAATTTAATGAGAGGAGTAGTAATAATTTTAATTTCAATATTTTTCTAGTAATTTATACTTTCACATGGAATGAATTACTTTTCTTTTTGTAATAATATTTAGGAAACTACAAAAATGGGCCCTACTATTTACACATTTTTTTTATTAAAATAATGTGCAAAAAATTTCCATATTCTAAAAATTTATCAATATTTATCTTGAAGTTTGAAAGTATGGCTCACCCTATTTTTACTACTAGCAACTTGGGGAATTTTTTCTCAAATAATCCATTTTTTAAATTTTATTTATCAAAGTGACTTACTGTTCAAACTTTTTCCCAAAATGTCCCATTTTTTCAAAACTCGCTACACCGTGTAGCGAGTTTAAAATTTTTCAATTAAAATCGCTACACGGTGTAGCGATTTTAAATTTGCTAAATTTTATTTTAATATTTATGCTATTTGCTATTTAAAAAAAAAATCTAAATTTGAAATCGCTACACTAAGTAGCGATTTCAAATTAAGAAAGTACACTATTCAAGCAAACAAAGTCCGTCCAAAAAATCATCCAAAAAACCAAGTCCAAAGTAAAGGTTTGTATTCGTTCCGTCTTAAATTACAAAATAATAATACAAAAATAATTATGTATTAAAAAAAATTAAATAAAAATAATATTTTTTTATCTCAAATAAATATTTTTAAAAAATGTATTTCTATAAAAAATTATATTCTTCATTTCAAAAATAAATATTATTTTCGACTCAAAATGAATAACCAAAAAATAATACTACATTTTTTATCCCAAAAAAATGAGCATTACTTCCTTCATCCCAATGAATATTTTAAAAATTAATACTACTTCATTCACCTCGAAAATTAATGTTTGTAATGTTAGTGCTTTCGTCTCAAAATATAATATTAACTAGTACATGCCCGTGTCCAAGGCCACGTGTTTTTTTTATAAGGGCTAAATGAAAAAGGGACAAATGTATGAGGGCAAAATGGGAATTTTGGCACTTGCTACTGTTCATACAACTGTAGCAAGGACAATCCCTCATTTATACTATAGATTTTTGAGGCAAATGAAGAGTATTATTTTTTTAAAATATTCATTGAGACGAAGGAAGTAATGCTCATTTATTTGGGATAAAAAATGTAGTATTATTTTTTGATTATTCATTTTGTTTCGAAAGTAATATTTATTTTTGAAATGAAGAATATAATTTTTTATAGAAGTACATTTTTTAAAAATATTTATTTGAGATAAAAAAAAAATATTTCTATTTAATTTTTTTTATTAATACATAATTATTTTTGTATTATTATTTTGTAATTTAAGACGGAACGAATACAAACCTTTACTTTGTACTTGGTTTTTTGGATGGTTTTTTGGACGGACTTTGTTTGCTTGAATAGTGTACTGTCTTAATTTGAAATCGCTACTTAGTGTAGCGATTTCAAATTTAGGTTTTTTTTTTAAATAGCAAATAGCATAAATATTAAAATAAAATTTAGCAAATTTAAAATCGCTATACCGTGTAGCGATTTTAATTGAAAAATTTTAAACTCGCTACACGGTGTAGCGAGTTTTGAAAAAATGGGACATTTTGGGAAAAAGTTTGAACAGTAAATCACTTTGGTAAATAAAATTTTAAAAATGAATTATTTGAGAAAAAATTCCAACTTGGGGCTATTAATTGCAAATGCTTGACCCTTTTTTCAAATAATTCTTTTTTAAATTAAAAAATTTCAAAATGATAAATCTTTGAAACTATTGTCGAGAATGACCAATTTCATGAAACTCGCTACATGAGTTTAATATTTCCTTCGTTGAAACTCGCTACTTGAAGTAGCGAGTTTAATATAATAAACATTGTTGTTAAATACAAATGACCTTAAACAAAGTTTTCACGTATTCTTCCTTTGATATTTTCTATCATAGGCAGCCGGGGTGAACTTCTTTGTCGGATGCGGCTCCCTAGACCCTTTTCTAATCTCAGCTTCTCTCTAAACTTCCTCCCGTTGAGCTTGTGTAATGCCCTCAGTACGTGCCCCACCGGATGAAGTAGCAAACGGATCGGAGAATGGTGTATTATCAACTCGTGAGGTAGATAAAGGAACCCTAAAGCCACTTCCCGAATATACTAGCAAGTGAAAAATCGTAGGCCTAATATGTCTAGGTGGATTATCACCCGACGCTGTCAAGGTGCCACCCCCTGAACGCGATCAACTGGTGCTGGAGGTGCTTCAGTCTCAAGTCGTTGTTGCTCCCTGACATGTGTGAGCGTATCTCTGACCAGCCTCTGTACCTCAAGTCGGGACGGACATGCCTGAAGTTGTTGCTCCTCATCCCTTGATATCCCGGCTTCATTGGTGACATGCACACATTATAGGTTTTGCAACTGTTTTTATATCAAATATAATGAGAATGAGACATAAGTTAATAAATTGAAGGTTAAAAATAAAAGATGTCATATTTTTCTTTAATATCATTAACCCAATAACTCATTGTCCTATTTTTAAATATTTTTTGGCAAATCACCAAAAAAAATTCTTTTTTGAAATGTACAAGTAAGGATATTATGGTTCATAAAAAGTTGATATGCCTAATAGGATTTTTTTCTTTTGGGACGGTTAAATATTTCATAACATTCATTACTTTTTTTTTCAAACTTTTAAAGAGAGAAATATAAATTAAATTTTTTTTTAGATAAAATGTCAATAATACTTGAAATATTAAGGAGTCATTAACTTATTTGCATAGTTTGAAAATTTTAATTACTAATAATGGATGTTCTTATAAGTAATAAGTAGTATGATTTTTATTTCTTCTTTTTGTAAAGGCAAGCGGAAACAAAACGGAACAAAGATTGGTTTCTTCTAGATGTTTATTTTTTATGCATATAGATTATTTTTAGGCGTGGTTAATATATTTATTTGACAAATCATAAACAGAAAAAAACTAAATTAGAAAAACAAAACAAGTGGAAAACATTAAAAAAAAATCCATATTGAAATAATATGTTTTTAAGCGCAATAGTGTCCATATGCTACGTAATTCAATAATATTGATTGACTGTGAATTTTTTCTCAAATAATACTGTTTAGAAAATTTATTTTCCAAAATGACTTACTGTTCAAACTTTTGCCCAAATTGTCCCACTGTTTGAAACTCGCTACACCGTGTAGCGAGTTTGACATTGGACTGGTAAAACTCGCTACACAGTGTAGCGAGTTCCATATAATTAAGTTTGCTAGTTTGATCATTAATTAGGGCAATTAATTAAGCAAAACTCGCTACACCGTGTAGCGAGTTTGACCTGTCCAAGTCAAACTCGCTACACCGTGTAGCGAGTTTGACCTGTCCAAGTTAAACTCGCTACACCGTGTAGCGAGTTTATCTTTAATAAATTATTCAGCTAAGTTTTCCCAGATTCATTTATCTTCCTCTCCTCCTCTCCCTCGTTCATTCATTATCTCTCTCTCGTATCCTCCTCGCAACCCTCAATCTTCTCAATCCAAATTCTATTAAACACAAAAAATGGATCCTAGAGAGCATCGTTTTTTTTCACGGTGAATCCTCCTCTTCATCGCGTGTTATTCCTGGTCCCGCAGGTGCCGTAGAGTCCGCCATGCACAAGAGAAATCTCGACCGTCAGAACTTGTCTTCGCAACAAACACCGATCGCAACCCAAGAGTATATACGGAGAGCGATTGAAGATCTGGTGAAGGATGAAGCTTTCTAAGACGGTCCTTGGCTCTCTGCAATGGAATTTCTCACTGAAGCCGGTACATATTATCGGTTGAGCTCTATCAAGAAGAAATGCCATGCTATTGACAGGGTAGATCAGGTATAATATCAAGATTAATTATAGTTAAATGTGTGTACACTTTGATTGATTTTTTACATTTATGTATGTTCTATTAGGTTGTTGCTGTTATCAAGTCCTGCACATCAAATGGTCTTGGTGATCTCTGGGTGACTTTAAAGGTTAGGATATCGAGTTCACTTGAACTTGTTTTTTTGCCGTAGAGTTAATAACCCTAACTCTACGGCCAAAAAACAAGTTTAAGTGAACTCCCTACACCGTGTAGCGATTTCACTAAACTCGCTACACGGTGTAGCGAGTTTAGTGAAATCGCCACACCATGTAGCGAGTTCACTTGAACTTCATTCCACAGCAGCAGCAATCTTCAGCAGCCACCTGCAAACAACCAAATAAAAACATAATCACCTGCTGCAAACAAAACAACCAAACCAAACCAAAACCAAAACCAATCCAAATAACATGCTGCAAACAACAAACAACCTGCTGCAAACAATCAAACCAAACAAAATTCCATATCCAAAATCCCATATCCAAACAAAATACCATAAAACACACCTATACATCTACATAAATGTGTAGAAAGTGTAAAACAAAATAAAATGCAAATATCCAAATAAAAACTAAAAAAAATCATAGTTTCAGTTATTACAAATAAAAACATCAAAATAAAAACTAAACTAATACTACAAAGTTTTATTACATCCTAATAAAAGAAAGCGAACTCGCTACCTCTTATCGTAGAAAGATGGGGTGTACTTACTCGTCGGATTCCGCTGCCGAGACCCTCTTCTAATCATCTCTTCCTCCCGTTGAGCAGGGGTAGTCTCAGTCGGATCGGAGAAGGGGCGGAGCCCTGCTTGTGATGTAGAAGAAGGATCCCTAAAGCCACTTCCACTCGTATATAGTCCGAAGCCCATAGTGGATGATCCAGGGGAAGGGTCTGCCTGGGCACTCCACCCACTCCCCCTCCCATTCCCACTCTCACACTCCCCCAGCCACCCCCACTCCCACTCCCCCAGCCACCTACTGTGACTGTGACTGCCATTCATATTGTCCATAATCCTGGGTCTGGGTCTGTGCTTGAGGCTCGGGCTCGTCGTGCAAGTCCATTTGGGGTGGTGGCTGTGCCTGTCCACGACGTTGTCGAGGTTGTTTTACCCCCTGTGCTCGATCTACCGGTGGGGGAGGTGCTGCAGCAGACTGAAGGAGTTGGAGCTCCCTAACTCCCGTGAACCCGTGTGTCATAGTCGCCCGCATTGAAGCTTGTCTGGGATGCTCATCCCTCTCATTTTGGACATGCAAGCGTTGAAGCGTCTGCACCTATTTTTATATCAAAAATATATATAAATACGAGAGACCATTAGTTAATAATTGATGTTTTGTTAAAAAAAAAAACTAGAAATAATAACTTGAAAAATGTAAAACTTACCAGAAGCTCTAAGGCAGGGGAAGCCGACTGGTATCCAACCTCCTCTATATGAGTGAGGTTCTGCACAAACATACACGTTATGCTCCGATACCACATCATATATGGATCGGTGTAACACATATCGTGAATGCCATAGATCCCGAAAACCAGATATTGTCGTCGCTGATCCTAGAGTGCAATATGTTGTTGATGGCGGACGCTCCAAATAACGGTATTGTTTCCCTGCCGATCACAACTGTGCAAGTCCGGCCTAGTGTCACACAGATCTGGAACCCCTACATCAGGCCAAACTGCCTCATAACGCGATCCGGCAGATGCCACTCGATCCTCTCAAAGCATACGAGAGGGACCTTCACCAACCATACGTCCTGACCCTGAGTGCAGTAGGGCAGAGCGTATCTCCCTGCATAAGGATGCCACACAACCTGATCATCGGATAGAGCAGCCAGCTGATCCCGATACCCTCGCAGGTTATGTGTAGTAACCTCCGTCATAAACAGAATAATTATAAGAAAAAGTTAAAAAAAACACACAATAACGACGAGAAAATAACGTATGATATATGTATACCTACATCTGAGGGGCATGAGCACGTAGTCCGAATCTCTGAATCGACTACGGATATGCGGTTGCACACATCTCAATCGCTCCCAAGCCCAAATCTATATCAATTAAATATATATCAAAAACTATAAATAATGCCGCTAATTTGAAATCAAACTTAAAAACAACAACATAATGAACATTAAAATGAGATAAACATATCTGTAGAACGTTGAGAAATCCTCCGCACTGTCTCGTCTGAGGGTCAGTCGCACTACACATCTCTTGATATAGGAAAGCGAGCGACGCACTCCCCCAACTGTACTGGCTGACCCTGGAAACATCCGCAAGCAGAGGGAGATAACATAACTTAACATTGTTGTTCGTACGATCAGGCATGACCGTAAAACCCAAGGCGAGCATGATATATGCCCGTACGTACCGTTCCACAATCTCTAGAGCAGTATCATCGGCGAGGTCATCGAAGTGTAGGAAATGGGTTGTAATCCACCTGAGCTTCAGACTACTCCCATCCATATCTTCGGGATCAGGGACAGCCCCTAAAAACTCCTGACAGACACCCCGCCAGTCTACACGTGCTGGGAACCCAACATCAGTAACAGCATCCCCATCAATCGGCAACCCGAAAATCATACCGATATCCTCTAGGGTGATCGTCATCTCACCAACCGGGAGATGGAATATATGGGTCTCCGGACGCTATCTCTCGATCAAAGCCTCCATCAACCCATAATCATACTGAACTCTCCCTATGTAGTGAACTCCACTAAAGCCGCACTCCGCCAGTCTGGACAATATCCTAGGAGCTAATCCGGCCGACAAGGAGGCACCACGACAAAAGACAGGGGACTAGCAACCTCCTGCCCGGCCCAAATAAACTGAGCTATATGGTTCTCATGCTGGGTCAGAACAAAGGCATCGATAGGCCCGGGATCAATGAAGACATCCATCTATTTATTTCAATATCAAAGTTGGTAATTAATAATCATTATTTCCTAAATACTCCCTCCGTCCCGATCGAAGTGTCCCAACTTTCTATTTTGGGCGTCCCATTTAAAATGTCTCATACCCAAAAAAAGGAAAGTTTTTTCACTATTCCACCCACTCATTCTCTCTCCTACTTTACTTTTACACTCACGACATTCTCTCTCCTAACTATTCCTCCCACTCATTCTCTCTCCTATTTAATTTTTCATACTCACAACATTTAAACTTTTCTCTTTCTTACATCACTTTCCTTAATTCTCGTGCAATTGTCCTTTTGGGACACTTCGATCGGGACGGAGGGAGTACTTTATAGGTACGTGGTTATTGTTCTACGAGTCAAGGAAATAAATAAGAGAATACAAAAGTGTAATTACTAGTACGTGGCATTGTAATCCAAAGTTATCCCACACTTCCAAGAAGTGCCTGTGGGGAAGGTCTTGATTTTCAGCCTATATTCTAAGTAATACTTCAAGAGTAATTCTCATGCGATTTTGAAAAACCATTTTATCTCAATTAATTAATAAAGTTTGGGGATATTTTAATCATAAGATCTTAATTTGTATTATCCTTTTTTATTTGAATAATTAATAATGTAAGGATCATTTTATCAACTCATGTTAATCCAGATAAAATTTATTAATGGGTTCGAATTGTATTATCTTTGTATCTAATTAAACTATCATAAATAAAATTTAATATATTCAAAATTATTATAGTCGATCTCAATGCATAAAAATGATTTACAATCATCTCAACAATAAAACATTAATTATATTCACTTTGATTAAACTATGATAATATGATGGATTTTAATTAATATTTTAAGAACTAATGTCATTACATTTTATAATTTGTTATTGATAGCATTTTTATTGTGTATCAATTAATATTTCTAGAAATTTAAGTGTATAAACATATTTTCAAAATTTTAATTTAAGTTTTCATAAATTCATGCATATAAACAAAAAAAAAATCTCCATTCACCTAAAATTGGATGTCTATATATTTTTCATTTAATAGACATTTTGAAGAGGGAGATAATTTTACCCTTGATGTGGCTATCAAGCCCTAATGTCCAACTCCAAATCAATTTTCCAACAAAACCCACAAACAAACTCCAAATCATTATATTAACAAAACTAAATTTACCAAAAAAAACAAAAAAACAAAAAAAAATAGCAAGTAAACAAATAATCTAATCAAAACTAAATTAAACACAAAATAAAGTAAAATATAGGAATGCAAACTTACAGTTATAAAATTTTGATGATAAAAATGTTGAATTTGAATGGCAAAATGGTTGTGTTTCTTCTTCTCCTCCGACGACTGACATAGGTTTTTTTTGTTTGTTGATTGAAGACCGTAAACTGGAAGGGGAAAAGGGATTTTAAAGAACTCGCTACACGGTGTAGCGAGTTTGAGGTCAAACTCGCTACACGGTGTAGCGAGTTTTGCTTAATTAATTGCCCTAATTAATGACCAAACTGACAAACTTAATTATATGGAACTCGCTACACCGTGTAGCGAGTTTGACCTGTCCAATGTCAAACTCCCTATACGGTGTAGCGAGTTTCAAAAAGTGGGACAGTTTGGGCAAAAGTTTGAACAGTAAGTCATTTTAGAAAATAAATTTTCTAAACAGTATTATTTGAGAAAAAATTCATTGAATGTAGTAGATAAGTATATTTGTATTGGAGATAGCCCCACCCTATGCTTTGTTATAAAAAATCACTGTTTTTTTTAATCGAAAAAGTGGTGCTTTTTGTGTTGTTTTTAGAAATGTATATTTTTTTGTTTAAATTTAGTTTACAGTAAAATTAAAAGTATTAATATTATTTTTAAAAAAACAAAATGTATAAAATAAGTGAAGTCTCAATCAAATTCTTATATAAAGAATAATATGGATGTACTTGTATATGTAAGAGTGGTCTCACAAATTAAAATAATAATTAACATCCTTACTATGAGAACTCTATGAAATAATAAGTAATGTAGGGAGTAATGATTACATCATTTATCTCATTTTTTTCCATAGTCACGAAAAAAAAAAAAGATTGTGCCATTAGAATTTTTATTGTGCGAATAGAAATTCCCTTCCTAAATTGAGCCGATAAATATTGTTTATATTGCTTTTTCAACCTGTAATTCTCGGCTAGAACGGTGCGGCAAATTCCGTGTTGTCGTGTTGAATTTTTTGGGCAATTCATAATGAAAAATCCAACCAGTGAAAATATTTTTCGGAAAATAAGATAAACATGTTTTCGACTGTTTAGTAAGGAAAATGTTTTTCGAAAAATATTCGATTGAGCTGACTACAAATTTACCCACCCCAATCACCATCACCACCCCCACCCTACTCACCCCCTCCCCACCCACCCCCTCCCCCCACCCCTGTCGAGTAAAAAAAAATTAATCATTTTAAATTTATTTTTAACAACTCCTCCCCCAATCCACTCACCACCCCCTGCCACCCCCCTCCCCGCCGAGTAAAAAAAAGCAATTAATCATTTTAAATTTATTTTTAACAACTCCTCCCCCAATCCACTCACCACCCCATGCCACCCCACCCCCATCCACTCACCCAACACCACCCCTCCCCCCACCTCCGTCAAGTAAAAAAAAAAATCATTTTAAATTTATTTTTAACAACTCCTCCCCCAATCCACTCACGCCCCCCCTGCTACCCCACCCCACGCCCGCCCCGTCGGGTCAATTTTTTTTTTTTGAATTTAACTGAAAACTATTTTTCGAAAAATGATTAATTTTTTTTACCCAATGGGGGGGGGGGTTAGGGGTAGGGTGGCAAGGGTTGGAGGGTAGGGTGGTGAGTGGAGTGAGGGAGGAGTTGTTAAAAATAAATTTAAAATGATTTTTTTACTCGACGGGGGTTGGGGGTTGGGGTGGGTGACAGGGGGTGGTGATGGGGATGGGGTAGGGGTGGTTGATGTGGGGTGGGTAACATGGGTGTGTGTGTGTGCGTATGTGAGTGTGTTACCATTTTTCGGAAAATATTTTACTTAGGAAAAATTCATAAATCATTTTACTTAGAAAAGTGGGGAAAATATTTTCCCCATTTTTCGGTGCTAAACAAACACCGAAAAATGGGGAAAATGTTTTTCGGAAAATATTTTCCCCCAAACAAATGGAGCCTTAATAAGTACACCCTCCCATCATTTTACTAATTTCACCATACCATCATTTTACTAAGTCCACTATCTTTATTAATTTTTCTCTCCAACCACCATCACCTTAGGTCACCCCCTCCCCATCTTCTCCAGTAAACAACTCCGGCAACCATCAACTCCGGCGACCAACTCCGGGGACTACCAACTCTGGCGACCAAACAACTGAGAACTTAACTTATCAGTAAGTTCTCAGTTGTCAACTAAACTACTAACAACACGATTAACTCCGGCGACCTCTACGACGACCAAACAACTGAGAACTTAACTTATGAGTAAGTTCTCATTTGTCAACTAAACTACTAAAAACACGATTAACTCCAGCGACCACCAAATCTGGCGACCTCTCCGGTGACCAAACAACTGAGAACTTAACTTATCAGTAATTTCTCAGTTGTCAACTAAACTACTAAGAACACAATTAACTCCGGCGACCACCAACTCCAGCGACCACCAACTCCGTCGACCAAACAACTGAGAACTTAACTTATTTGTAAGTTCTAAGTTGTCAACTGAACTACTAAAAACACGATCAAATCAAGCGACCACCAACTCCGGTGACCTCCCTAGTGACCAAACAACTGAGAACTTAACTTATCAGTAAGTTCTCAGTTGTCAACTAAACTAATAAGAACATGATCAACTCCGGGGAGAACCAACTCCGGCGACCAAACAATTGATAACTTAACTTATCAGTAAGTTCTCAGTTGTCTCCACTAATAACACGATCAACTCCGATGATCACCAACTCCGGCGACCAAACAACTGAGAACTTATCAGTATATTCTCAGTTGTCAATTGAAGTACTAAGAAAACGATGAACTCCGGTGACAACCAACTCCGATGACCTCTTCTGCGACCAAACAACTGAGAACTTAATTTATCAGTAAGTTCTCAGCTGTCTCAACTAAGAAAATGATCAACTCCGGTGATCAAACATCTGAGAACTTATCAGTAAGTTCTCAGTTGTCAACTAAACTACTAAGAACACGATCAACTTCGGCGACCACCAACTATGGCGACATCTCCGACGACCAAACAACTACCAAACAACTGAGAACTTAACTTATCAGTAAGTTCTCAACTGTCTTCACTAAGCACACGATCAACTTCGACAATCACCAACTCCGGCAAACAAACAACTATGAACTTATCAGTAAGTTCTCATTTGTCAACTAAACTACTAAGAACACGATCAACTCCGGGACCACCAACTTCGGTGATCAAACAACTGAGAACTTAACTTATCAGTAAGTTCTTAGTAGTCAACTAAACTGCTAAGAACACGATTCAACTCCGGCTACCAAACAACTGAGAACTTAACTTATCAGTATGTTCTCAGTTGTTGAAAAATGTCGTTATTCATTTTAAAGCTAAAAATGCTATTTTTCATAGTTATGGTAGACAAATTAAGCTTTCAACCAACAAAGGGAATTAAACAAGAGAGACATAACATTATTATTATTTTTTTTTGGTACAACTAAACTACAATTTTTTATTCTTCATTTCATAAACTAGAAATAAAACAGTAGTTGTCTGGTACAATCAAGTTCAAGAGGAAGGACTCGGAACAATAGGACACTAAACATCCTACCAAAAACTGGGATTTGGTTCTAAAAAACAACCTTAAACAAGGTTGTCATGGCAGCCAATCTGAACCAAGCTGCCATCTCCAAAAATTCAATAAACAAACCTAAATCCTCCACCATATTTACGAACTCTCCAGACAAATTACAAAGACCCATATAAAAGATTTATACAAAGCAAAACCTTGGACCTAAAACTGCTGATAAGTGGAAACCTCAAAACCAGAACAGGTTGGGTTAACTGTATTCTCGATCAATCATGGCCATGAAAGGGTCTCTATGCAGAGACAAAAGGGGTTTACAACAGGCATAGCCTGCAAAAATGGGTGGAAAAAAGTTTGGCCATGGTTCACTGGAAAACAACCAACTGAGCTAGGAGGGACCCACTACAATCTCAAAGTCTTCCTGTTCAACTCGCAATATGGAGGGATTACGAGTAACAAAATGTTTCCACTCTTCTGCATCAATCTTCCCGTCTCTTTTCAAATCTGCATCCTCGAAGGTCTTTACAAGAAGGAACCACAAAACTGAGCTCAATTAAAAATAAACGAAATGAAAAAGTAATTTTTGCCTATAACCCATACCTTGTCAATAATGGCTCCAACCAAATCGTTAGAGAGGATCAAGTATGACTCAACGAGAAGAGCTAAAATCAGCTCTTTGACCTCCTCCCTTTCGATAAATCCCGTATGCCATATGTCATATAGTTGAAATACAAGCACAACGTCGGAAACGTGCTTGTTATATAGGCTTGTTCCCTTGGTTTTTAGCAGAAATTTTGGTAGCACTGAAAAAAGGGGTTTTACAATTTTCATACAAGAGATTTTCTCTGCTTGGGGTGCATCAGGATGGAAGATGCTCAAACCTCTGACAAACTCCCCGAAACCTATTAATTCATTGTTTTTTGAGTCGAACAAGCTGAACATCTTTCATAGCAGAAGAAAGAGACATTAAATTCAGAAATTGTTCTCCCTCCGTCGCAAAATGAATGTCCAATTTTTTTTCAAATTTGCTCTTGATCAAGAGTGAATTTGAAAAGTTTTTGGACATTCATTTTGGGGACAGAGGGAGGACATGTATAAGCATTAAGTTCTTAGCAACCAGAAGCTGACCCTGTCTACAAAGAGAGATTGCCTTTTGTTGTTACCAAACAATCCAAGCTGAAACTCTTCCTGCGAATTCATAGATAAAAAACTTAGTTTTGGATCTAAATGTAATAAATCTAGTAAGTATATAATCAATTGCTGAGAAGGAAGAATATTCTACTTTGTTGATGAACCCATCGTCTACTACAGAGCTGCTTAACTTCTTGAAGAGTTCATGCAAATCTTTATCCTCTTTGACAGTATCTGCAAATGTAGTTAAAAAAAACTTTATCTAATATGAAAAAGGAAATAAATTTGCTCTAACAAGTAAAGAAATAAGATTTATTACTCACAACATGTTTGAGAAGCTAGTAAACACCTTATGGCGCAGATCTAACCCGATTCAAAGAACTTGAAGGTGTGAAAGATAGATTTGTATTGGTCGAAGATAGGGGAGGTGACGGCCGGAGATGGGAAGGGGAGAAAGAGCCCAGAGGTGGGGAGGTAAGAGCTTGCCAGAGAGGGAGGGTGGGGGTGACAGAGGTCGCGCAAAGGAGAGGGTTAGGCGGGAGGGAGTCGTCGGAGTTGAGGGGAATGGTCGCCAGAGTTGGGGAGATCATCGCCGGAAGTTGGTGAGGGGAGGGGTGTGCCAGAAATGGGGTAATGGGAGAGAGGAGAGTAGAGAGAGAA
Organism: Adenophora triphylla var. japonica; assembly: GCA_022495995.1. Lineage (NCBI taxonomy): Eukaryota > Viridiplantae > Streptophyta > Magnoliopsida > Asterales > Campanulaceae > Adenophora > Adenophora triphylla. The sequence goes on from JAFEMH010002882.1 coordinate 115,458, forward strand.
AGTGTGTGTTTTTGTGTATGTATGAGAGAGAGAGAGAGTATGTGATGGGGGAGGGTGTGTGAGAAAGAAATTTCAAATGGATTAAGGGATTATATGGTTAATTTAATTTAGAGTAGGATTAGGAGGTAGAATTGATAATTTTATGTCTTGGGATGTAGTTTGGGTTAGAATAAGGGATTATGACGTAATTTTCTCAAATAAATATGTACCCATTTTTTAAATTTTATATCAACTAAAAACGTGATGGAATTGATTTTCAAATTATAATATTAATTATTTATATATTTAGTTTTTGCCAATACCCATCACCATGTTACCACCACCGCCCCGCCACAGCCAAACGTCGCATAACTTTAATCCCCAATGTCATTAACCAACAGCGACTTCACCAACGACAAAGTCAACACTTCTCAACCCATCAAATTTCAACAACATAGGAGTACAAAATTATACATATTTAGAATTAAATTTAATGTAAAATGTTAAGTAACATTTAGAAAGCAATCCGTACTATAATTGTTGTACAAACCTGGCATACATTTATCAAATTTGAATAACATACTCAAATATTTATCTATTAAACAGATCTGGAACAAATCTAACAAATTTCAAAGAAAAGAAAATGGTAGAGGCTCAAATCCAGCAAATCTATAACAAATCATTTGAATATTATTCACCAAATTCGAGGCTCAAAGAAGATGGACACGATTGAGACGGAGATGAAAATGGAAAAGAGGACCGGTTGGCAGGCAAGAAGAGAGTGAATAGGGGCTTTAGAGGATGATGGAAAAGAGGGCAAGAGTGTTGAGAAAGGCGGGCGGGGAAAAGGACGGTGGTAAGGGTCCGACGCGAATGGTGATGGGTTTGACTGGTGGTGTACGGGGTAGGGTTTGGGGGCTGTTGAGTTTGAATAGAGAGAGAGAGAGAGAGAGAGAGAGAGAGAGAGAGAGAGAGAGAGAGAGAGAGTGAGTTATTAACTAGGCTTCATACAGGAAATGTTACCGTTGGATTTTAGGTGTTTATTCAATAATCGGAGGCATCGCCGTTTTGAAATGGGTGGAAGGAAGATGGATAATAGGCATGAAGATAAAGGTATTACTGAATCATATAAGAAGAACCTTAAATTAGAGTTCCCTAAATTTTCTAGTCATGACTACAGGGGTTGGTTAAGGAAATGTCACAAGTTTTTTTAAGTATAGATATGTACCAGTGGGGGATAGAGTAGAATTAGCTACCATGCATTTTGAAGGTATTGCTGAATTCTGGTTCCAAAATTATATTGAAGATCTGGAGTTTTTGGAGTGGGAAGTATTTACATAGAAGGTGGCTCTAAGGTTTGGCCCTCAAAACTATGAGAATATTGAGGGTGAGTTTTCAAAATTACATCAGGAGGGCACTGTCTAAGAGTATTTAGATAAATTTGAGGAGCTAAGAGAAAATCCTTGCCTTTAAGAAAAAATTTATGTGAAATGTTTGAAGGAGGAATTCAGGTATAGGGTACATGTGCAATTTCCTACAACCCTTTCCCAAGCTATTAGTATAACGAGTTTCTCCCCTACCACCAGCCATAAATCCATTTCCCCATCAAACACTCAAACCATAACCAAACCCCTTAATTCCCCCAAAATAACAACCAACAATGCTGCTTCTAAAAACCAAACCTCTAAACCCTCCTTTCCTATTAAGCAGTTGACCCAAGCTGAGATGCAAGTTAGGAGAGCCAAAGGATTGTGCTACAATTGTGATTAACCTTTTCAGTATGGGCATAAGTGTAAGAACATGCAAATATACATGTTGAATTTAGAGGAGGAGGAAGAAGAAGAATGGCATGACTCTACTGACAATGTGGAAGTGTTGACTTGTGGGGAAGAAGGAAAGGAAGTAGATATAAACATCTTTCTTCATGCTTTAATTGAAAGTTCAAATCTGCAAACTCTGAAATTAATTGAATCTATAAGGAAGAAGAAGTTTTTCTACTGGACAGTGGAATCACTCATAATTTTCTTGATGTATACACTGCAAGAAGATTGGGATGTGTGGTAAAGAGTACCCCTGAAGTGTTGATAATAGTTGCAGCAGATGGGAGTAAAATCTCAAGTCAAGGTAGTTGCAATGGTTTCAAATGGACAATGCAGGGAAGGGAGTACTCTACTGACATGATGTGTGCACATTTGATGTCTTGATTTTTTGTGGGCCCAAGATGAAAGTTGCTCGGAATAACTTTCTAATCGCGATAGTATACATGAAATATGTTAAAGAGTAATAGATAATATAATAATAACTTAGAACAACACTCACATTTATACGACCAAACCACCTTAGGCGATTCTCGCTAATCTGATCTTTAATGTGTGCAGCTTCAATTTTCCTCTAATCATCTAATTCATTAAATGAACCTTTTTTGTTTGCCCACATATCCATCATAACATACTCGTCTTCGTCACTTTTATATTATGAACATGACATTGTTTTACGAGCCAACAATTTGTGTCATTAACCTGTACATGTCTGATTGTTGTGAAGTAGAATTAAAGATATGCTACCACGATTAAAAATAATTTCGAACAAGTTTCATATTGGGCTCACGAACAATTGAAACAACAGAACGAATATTTGCGCAGGTGACACGAAAGAAATCATTATTTCTCCTAAATTTTGGGAACATTATCAAATTGGGATATTTAGGAGTGTGTTGAAAATTGGGGGTCTAATTTTATGATTTTTTCAATTTAGGGTAGGAGAGTTATGGGTAAATTGTTAATTATAAACCCAAATAACGTCAGTTAAGTCGAACGTGCAAGGCATGTCATGACTTAACGAATTTTTGTAACAATTCATTTAAAAATCCTAAAATATCAAATTTTGCTACTTATCGACCCCAAATTGAACAAAAAGGAACATGTGGAACCAAATTGTGAATAACCCCAAACTTTGGACGCTTAAATGCAGTTTTCCTTTTGTTCAGACTAAATGAGTGTTCCATCCGGTGTAAGTTTGATAGAATAAATATTTTCATACGTATTCCCAACGAGTTTACTGTAAAAAAAAACATATTCGCTAAATCCCATTTACTGAATCTCATTTATATTTATCACATTGTGTCATTGGTCAAGAATAATGAACATTGGTAAAAAATAATGTTAATCAAATCATTCTTATAAAATTTTAAAAATTGCTACTCCCTCCGTCACAGAATTAGATTCATACTTTCGTTTTTAGTACGTGCTAGAGTAAGAGTCTCATTCCCAAAGTTACAAATGATAAATAGTGTTTTGAAACTTTATCCTTATTATAATGCTTGTATAATTACAAAAAATCAACATTTACTAACCTACTTTTTACCCACTTGCATTATAAATAGTGTGTTGGAATATTATACTCTCTACCCACTTGAAAATTTAATCATTTTTTATTGTTTTCTTAATAAGCGTGCAAAATATAGATAGAATTCTTACTCTAGAACAGAGGTAATATTAATCAGTGATTTATCAATAATTTTTTTTTAGAATTTCTTTGGAATATTAAATTGATATTAATGTTTGGTTTGGTCAATTTTTACTTATGTTGGCCTTTGTGACCAATATGATTGTTTTCTACTAAAAAGTCCCTCAAACTAGATGAATTTACAAAAAAGAAACATTTTCTAATTCTTTCAAAAATTTCTTGTGTTGAATCGAATATTATCAAAAACTTCATGTTTCATTATAAATGGCAAAAATATCCCCAGTAAAACAGAAATCCCTTACCTCTCTTCCCCTGGCCACCACATCAGCCATTATCCACCGGCGACCATCACCGTCGCCGACCAACGATCACGTCGCCGATCGCCGACCACCGATACCGAACGTCGTCTGACATCATCTCAGGCCACCATCACTGTCGACATTCACCTACACCCGCAACCATTATGTCAACCACCCTGGCAGCCCCCATCCCTCATTTTGGCAATTTATATAAAAATAAGGCTTTTGGTAGGAGTTGTACAGATGACCTCCAATACCTGATGTTGAACATTTCAGGCCGAATCTATGGGTCGGCACGTCAGCCTGCCGCCCGCCAACCCAGGCAGAGCGGATCTTGGATTTTAGCAACGATTCAGGCTTCTTTTATGCCTGCCAAGCCCGTCTCCGCTCGAGCTTGCCAGAAATTTCAAAAGAAAGTAGCAAACAAATATATTGGAAATGAGAGTCGAACCCAAAATGTATGGATGTGAATACTTAAACTAAACCACTGAACCAATCCACTATTTGCTCTTAGTTTAATAATATATAATATTAATTCTAAACTTATCTGAAAAATTCATTTTTTTTAGAATTCATTTTTTATTTTTTTGTCCAAAATATCTCGAAATTAATACTTGATTAAAATATGTCTTTAACTCTCACTTGAAAAGAAAGACAAAAAAAGAGAAAATCAATGTAAGTGTAAAGTATTAAAATTAATCATTTATTTTGGGGCAAAAGAATAAGTAGAACTATATTACTATCTTACACACTCCCTCCCTAGTTAATATTAGGCGTCTCAGGGGGGAATTTTAAGGAATTTCAGAGAATTGAGGGACTTGTTAGTAAATTGACTTACACAAAAAAGGGGTTTGACTCGAGATGGACAAGCCTCAAAAAAAAAAAAAATAAATAAATAAAAATAAAAAATATTATAGATAGTATTTATAATGTTACTTTAAGCATTAACATTATGGTTAAAATAATTATCCTAATGAATATCTAAAAAATATTATAGATAGTATTTATAATGGTGTATCGCTAACAGGTTTTAAATTTTCATTTTGATAATTAAATCAATCTAAATTTATTGCTTAAAGTACCTTCGTAATTACAACAAAAAAAGTGAGATGATTATTTTGAAACGAAGGTAGTATATATTTTTTTAAATGGAATTCAAACTAAAGTTTAACAATAGTAATAGTCCAAAAAATAATACTTTTTTTTAAACAAAATTAAAACTTATTATTTATTTTGGGATAGAAGAAGTAGTACTACTATATTAATCTATATGCTAAATCTTAAAAATATAGTCTAATAGTAACACTAATCGAAAATTAAAATTAAAATTAAAATGTGAAAGTAAAGTTCATTTCACATTTTTATTTCTCATTTTGTGTAATTATATTTTCTTAAATTTTCTGGAATTAAAAAAAGCAAGGAAAGGTGTCCATATTCAAAATGTTAGCCTTTTAAAAAAATAATAGATATCACTTATCGCAAACAAGTCATTGGTTTAGTTGTTAAGTTCATGTTTTCTCATGGATTGATCCAGGTTCAACTTCCATTACCTTATTTTCTGTTGGAAAAATAATGTGTTTTGAAGGAAATTAATGATTTAATTTTTAAAGGGTAATTTTGTCAAATTACTCAAGTGGGTTTGTGGTTATGAAATAAAATATTTAATTGTCCAAAATGGCTTTTGGATATATTAAATATATTGGTTTTGATTTTTACTGGGGTGCTCGGCCGAGCAGAGTGTTAACTCGGCCGAGCACAAAGCATGGCGAAAATAAAGTTTCGAAAAGCCATGCTCGGCCGAGGCATATGTCTTGCTCGGCCGAGCGAGCCTGCTCGGCGAGCGATCTATAAGACTCGGCCGAGCGCATCTGGGCGTAAATTTAATGTACCAATATTAAATGCGAAAATCGAAATGAAAATCATTATGGCTAATGATTTTGGTTTGATGGTGGTTTAATATTCGTAATAAAGTTGTTTATTACATTTTATTACTTAATTAAATCATTGATTTTCAGTTTTTTCTTGGTTGGTTTGAAATCTTTAAATAGTTGTTTGTTAACAACATTTGAGACTAACTTTTTACAAACAACTTGAAAAAACCCAACAGAGAAAAAGTACTTGATTTTTCTGAATTCCTCCTCCATATTCTTTGGTGCATATTGTTATCATCTTCTTTGGCCTCCTCTATTGCATATACAAAGAAGAGGTGATCTAGTCCAAGCGCAATTCAACTCGCCGGGAACTTAGGTGCAAAGTGCCCCGGTCCGCACGTTCTATCCTCGGGAGACAAGCGATCCAAGAAAAACTCAAGCACACTCGGTGAGGGATCGAATATGTCTTAAGGAGACAAGGATTTCATTGGGCTCGTGCGGCAAAGAAATTCAAGAACTTCTCCTTTTTATTTTTCTGTTTTTTTATCAATTTATTGTGTATTATTTTTCTGTAATTGTACTCCATTGTGCTACAATCTTAAGACATATCCTAATCGAGGGAGTGTCGATTACAGTTTGAAAAACAGGAAATTTAACTTGGTTGTTGTGTTTCAGATGGCGACGAACAACAACAACGTGGAGACCCAAGTTGGACCCCAAGTGGAAACCCAAACTAATTCCCAAACTGGAAATGAAAGTGGCTCTAAGACTGTGATTAATCCTCATACAATTCATATCCCGACCCCTCATGCGGAAAAACCCGAGAAGTTTGTTGGCCACGACTTTAAGCGTTGGCAACAAAAGATGCTTTTCTACCTCACTACCTTGCACTTGGCAAGATATCTGAAAGAAGATATGCCAAAGGTGAGTGAAGGAGAAACCGATGTTACAACCTTGGCTGCGGTTGAAACATGGAAGCATGGGGAGTACTTGTGCAGAAATTACGTCCTCAATTGCTTTCGCATTCTCTCTATAACGTGTTTAATGAGAAGAAAACTGCAAAGGAATTGTGGGGGTCGTTGGACCACAAATATAAAATTGAGGATGCGGGAACAAAGAAGTTCATTGTTGCCCGTTTCCTTGATTTTAAGATGGTGGACAACAAGAGTGTGAAATCTCAAGTGGATGAGTTTCAAACTATCTTGCACGAGATTCATGCCGAAGGTATGGTTATAAGTGAAAGCTTCCAAGTGGCTGCAATCATTGAAAAATTGCATCCATCTTGGAATGATTTCAAGAACTACCTTAAGCATAAGCGAAAGGAAATGGATGTGGAAGGAATTATCCTTCGATTGAGTATTGAAGAGAACAATAGAGTTGCTGAAACCAAGTTTGTTTCTAGTGTGGCTAAGGCCAATGTGGTGGAGCATGGTGAAAGCTCCAAAGGGAAACGGTTTGGAAAGGGAAAAGGGAAGGTTGTGACAACTTCCACTACAAGAATCAGGGCTTTTAGCCACGGTCGTCGGACCGTGACAAATAAAATGTGACAAAAATACCTTTTTCTTGTAGTGTTCCAAGAATTCCCACTTGGGACCAAAAGGTGGTGTTTCCAAGAAGAAGTTCGAAGGAACTTGTTATAATTGTGGCGGTCAAGGCCACAAGGCTCATGCTTGCAAGTTGCCTAAGAAGGCTCGTGAGGCCAACATGGTGGAAGGCATTTCTAGAGACGTGTCCGAGATGCACCTCGCAGCTGTTATTTCCGAGGTGAATTTGGTGGGTTCAAACCCAAATCAATGGTGGATTGACACCGGCGCTACTAGACATGTGTGCTCCAATAGAGACATGTTTAGTGCTTTTGTTGCTAAGGATGGCGAGAAGCTATTCATGGAGAATTCAGCCACCTCCGAGATCAAAGGAGAAGGAAAAGTGGTTTTGAAGATGACATCTGGGAAGGAGTTGACTCTCAACAATGTGCTTTATGTGCCCGATATCCGGAAGAACTTGGTGTCCAGATCGCTTTTGATAAAGCATGGATTTCGTATTGTGTTTGAGTCCAATGTAGTCACTTTGTCTAAGAGTGGAATGTTTGTAGGCAAAGGTTATGTCAATGATGGACTGTTTAAGCTAAGTGTAATGGTTGTTAAGGCGAAAGCTAATGATATGAATATCTCTTCCGTTTACTTGCTTGAGTCATCTAATTTGTGGCATGGTAGACTTGGTCATGTTAATTTTGATTCTATACGTCGTTTGACAAAAGCAAATTCTATTCCAAAGTTTAAAGTTGATTGTAAACAAAAATGTGAAATTTGTGTAGAAGCAAAATTAACAAGAAAGTCATTCCCATCCGTTGAAAGACATAGTGAACCACTTGAATTGGTTCACACGGACTTATGTGACTTTAAATCAACACAATCACGGGGCGGCAATAAGTACTTCATGACTTTTGTAGATGATGGCACAAAGTATTGCTATGTGTATCTTCTAAGAAGTAAAGATGAAGCTATAGAGAAGTTTACTCTATATAAAAATGAAGTTGAGAATCAATTAAACCGGAAAATTAAGGTGCTAAAAAGTGATAAAGGTGGTGAATATGAATCTCCATTTGAAGCAATTTGTGCTCAAAGTGGAATTAAACATATTACCTCGGCACCTTATACACCCCAACAAAACGGTGTTGCCGAAAGGAAAAATCGGACATTGAAAGAAATGATGAATGCCATGTTATTGAGTTCGGGATTACCGGATAACATGTGGGGGGAAGCCGTGTTGTCGGCTAACTACGTGTTAAACAAAATACCCCGAAAGAAACAAGACAAAACTCCTTATGAACTATGGCATGGAAGAATGCCAAGTTATAAACACTTGAAAGTGTGGGGGTGTCTTGCAAAGGTAGCCATACCTCCTCCTAAAAAGGTGAAAATTGGACCAAAAACCGTTGATTGCATATTCATTGGATATGCACATAACAGTAGTGCTTATAGATTTCTTGTGTATGAGTCGAAAATTGATGCTATACACAAAAATACTATAATGGAATGCGTGAACGTATCGTTCTTTGAGAATATATTCCCGTGTAAGTCAAGAAATGAGGCAAGCTCATCGACTAGGGTAATAGATTCAATAGAAGACGAACATGTTCAAGATGAAAGAGAAGAAGAAGAGGTAGAACCTCGACGGAGCAAAAAGAGTTAGGATTGAAAAATCCTATGGTCCGGACTTTCTAACCTATATGGTAGAAAGCGAACCACAAAGTTACAAAGAAGCCGTTAGCTCTTCGGAAGGACCTTTGTGGAAGGAAGCAATTAACAGTGAAATTGATTCCATTTTGCAAAATCACACATGGGAACTAGTGGACCTTCCTCCCGGGAAGTAAAACACTAGGATATAGGTGGATTTTCAAAAGAAAAATGAAAGCGGACGGAACAATTGATAAGTACAAGGCCCGACTTGTAATTAAAGGTTACAAACAGTAAAAGAAGGCCTAGACTATTTTGACACCTATTCCCCTGTTACGAGAATAACGTCAATAAGAGTTGTACTTGCAATTGCCGCATTGAGAAATCTTGAAATACATCAAATGGATGTAAAAACAGCCTTTCTAAATGGAGATTTAGAAGAGGAGATTTACATGGAACAACCCGAGGGTTTGTTGCACATGGACAAGAAAAGAAGGTGTGCAAATTAGTAAAGTCATTATATGGCTTGAAACAAGCACCAAAACAGTGGCATCGTAAATTTGATAATGCTATGATGCAAAGTGGATTTAAGATAAATGAGTGTGACAAATGTGTCTATACTAAAACCACGGAAAATGGCTATGTCATTTTGTGTCTTTATGTAGACGACATGCTTATCATAGGGAGTTGTGATAAGATGATCAAATCCATGAAAGACATGTTGAATTCAAAATTTGACATGAAAGATATGGGACTTGCGGATGTAATCCTTGGAGTTAAAATTTCTAGAATATCCAATGGACTTGTGTTAAGTCAATCTCATTATGTGGATAAAATTCTTGAGAAATTTAGCAAGAATGACAATGGAATAGCGAGTACTCCAATCGACCCGAATCTTCATCTATCAAAGAATAAAGATGAACCGGTGTCTCAATTAGAGTATTCGAGAGTTATTGGAAGTCTAATGTACTTGATGAGTTGTACTAGGCCGGATATTGCTTACACTGTTAGCAAGTTAAGCCGGTATACAAGTAATCCTGGAACAAATCATTGGAAGGGTATAGTGAGAGTACTAAGGTACTTAAGATATACTCGTGATTTTGGACTACATTACACTAGACATCCAAATTTGTGATAGAAGGATATAGTGATGCTAATTGGATATCGTATATCAAAGACTCAAGGTCTACAAGTGGATATTTATTCACATTAGCGGGTGCGGCTATATCATGGAAATCTTCTAAGCTGTTATAGCCAGATCAACCATGGAATCGAGTTTATAGCATTAGATAAATGTGGTGAAGAAGCTGAATGGCTACGCCAATTTCTAGAAGATATTCCAAGATGGGAAAAGCCCGTGCCCGCAATTAGTGTACATTGCGATAGCCAATCTGCGATTGGTAGGGCACAAAGTCATATGTATAATGGTAAGTCTAGACATATACGTCGAAGACATAATACCATTAAACAACTACTTGCAACTGGCACCATATCTATTGACTATGTGAGGTCAAAAGATAATTTGGCGGATCCGCTAACCAAAGGGTTAAGTAAAGAGATAGTTGCAAGGTCGACATTGGGAATGGGTTTAAAGTCTCTTGAGAAGTTGAACGCAGCGGAAAACCCAACCTAGTTGACTGGAGATCCCAAGATCTAGGTTCAAAGGGACAACCTAACTGTTAAAAGACTTGTAGCGTCACTGTGGGGGTCAACCCTATGCTCATTCCTTAAAGTGACATCCCGAGATGAATGAGGTTAAGCCTATGGCTTTTAATGATTCTTATGTGAAGTAAAATGGGTTACTTAAAAGAATCACCTATGTGAGAAAGAAGTAGAGGCCGCTTCGAGGAGAATTGTGTGAGGCTCAATTCTTAGACCTTCTCACAGAACCAGGCATTGTGATCCAAGGCCATGAATGGACACAACTATGAGAGCTGAATTGTGTTAGGGCGATACCTGTGTAAAGTATATGATCGGCTACACAAATGCTAGCAGTTCTGTGAGCACCCCAACCCGGGACCTAACACGTGTCCCGAGCTAAGGGAGCTCAAACTAAGAAAATCCATCTAAATTTTTAAAACATTTATTGCCTTTAAAAGAATACCACTTTTCAAACTTCTAAATAAAAATCAATTGATAATATCCCTACTTAAAGGAAATCCAGCTACAACTTTAATAAACCGAAATCTGATCAATTACATTGGAAACCTTAATTAATATTTGTTTAACAAAAGGGTTTTCCATACAAATTATAAAAGAGGAATACTTAACCAATGCTCCTAACAACCCACTCCTATACTTAACTTGTCAAGCCCCAAAAGCAAAAGTCCACAATGATATCCCCGGCCTCACTGGTTTGGCTCACCTGTCTCGGGATCTAAAACAGTAAAGGGAGAGGGGTGAGAATAAATCTCAATGAGCTATTATGATATGCAGCAAGATGCCAAACAAAGTGCAACACATAGCATGGTAGCACATAACACATTATGAAAGCTGTAAACACCTTACGTTACCTCATTTTACCTTTTTCCGTCTGAACAATAAGTCGTACAACGTGGGAGTAAAACTCCACTCTTTGGTGAATTGCTTCCAGCACATTCACCTCTTATAGGACTCATACCCCAGACCATCCATATAAGAAAGGATACCTATATTAGAATATCCCAAAAATAATATCGTCCCTCCTTACAACTATCGCAACAGATCTGTAAAGCTTTTTGGGTCAATACAGTCGTTAGCACAGCCCCACCCCGTGGCCACAGAGTGGGGAAGGGTCACCGGTATGATGTACCTTCAATCACTTATAGAACAAATCCATAATTGATTGGCATCCATCATACCCACCCGAACATAAACACGCTCAAGCACATAATAGATACTTGAGATAATCCACAAAACGGGATAACCATATAACAACATGGTAATGTATACTCATGCCAATCAATACCATAATGCAACATTTAAGTAATACACTATGCATAATACCCTTAACGAGTATACATTCAAGTAAGGTATCCATATAACCACATAATCCACGCCGGGATACAATATAACAATACCAAATAATCCACAAAGGGGATAAACAATATAGCCACATGGTAAAATATATTCATGTTCAACCAACATCATAGTACAACATTTAATTAACACACTATGCACAATATAAACAATGTATATGAACTCAAGTAAGGCAAGGAAGTAGCATCAATCCATCCTACAAGGTCATTATACAATAATACATAGCCTCTTGAAAGGTCTAAGTTGAATCTACCAAGTTGGGATCATCAATGTATAGTTACCAAACTAGGTTATCTAACGTTTTCCAAGCCACATTTAAAGTACTTCCACTATTCCATTTTGATCACTTAAAATATCATTGTGAAGCCAAAGTATCCTACTTTAATCTAGGTAAAAGATATTTCATTTTGGTTCGAGTTTGATTAGGTTTGAATAGCCCTAAAGTTGAGGTGAACAAATCGACCCCGGGGCACGACTCGTGCCCCAGGGCACGACTCGTGCCCAGATTACCCCCTCAGAACCTGGCGTCCCCTTACTGGTCACGACTTCCCTTTATCCAAGGGACGACTCGTGACCTGAACATGGCACGACTCGTGCCTGAGGTCACGACTCGTGCCCTCGGCCCAGAAAGGTAAAAACAGCAGCAACAACAACAACATCCCAAAATACCAAAATTCCAACCAAGGGTATTCTAAGTTATGAACCTAAGGGGCATTTCCAACTTTGGTAACTTCATCTACTCCATTTAATCCATGAAACCATGCCTTAAACCTAGATCAATTCAACTTCCAAAACTCATAATATTTCTATAAACCCAACAAAGTTCTCAATCAACAAATTCAAGAGAACAAACACAATAACATTTATCTTCATGATCATTCAAAGAAAGAAAGGTCATAACAACTCACCACAAGAATTCCAACCCATTTCATTAACATATTTCAAGTTTGATTTTCTAAACTAACTCCACCCATTTCCTTACCTTATTTCAAGTTAAACTCTCTTAATCCAACCAAACACATTTTCTTATACTCTTGATCAACTACTATGAACCAAAACATCATTCTCTAACATTAACCAATTTTCTCAAGCTCCAAGAAGGTTTCCAATCATCAAAAGCCATTATAACAACAACAACAACAACATAGTTCATGAACATTAAAGAAGGGAAAGTCATAATAACTCACCTTAGGGTTTTGAAAAGGGAAGGTTGATCTTTCTAGCTTGATGAATTCTCCTAGGTGATTCCACTTCAAAAATACCCTTAGACTTGAATTTGGAGGAGAAGTAGCTTGGCTTCAAAGCTTGGAGGAAGGGGCTTCAATGGAGTTTCTCTAGGGAAGGAAGAATGAAATGAAGGAGGGAGAAGTTGAGTGAAGAGGATGAAGAAGGGGGGGGGGCCGGATGGAGGGAGTAGGGTGTGGGAGTATGGTGTTGACTTGTGGGAAGGATGGGGAGTAATTTAGGGAAAGGCCCCCCTTCCCACACCATACTTCCACCACACAACTCACTCTCCTATTTAAAATAATTCCTCCCAATCCATAACATTTTATTTGCTCAATTTATCACCACTCCAATCTATTACTTTATTTATTTTCTATTCTTATTTTTCCTTTAGAACATTATTTATTTCCTTATCATTTTATCCTAATATAATAAATTACAGATAAAAATGAACACATAATATTATCATAATATTAAAACATATAATATTATACTAAAACTAGTGCCTAGGGTTGGGGTCGTCACACTCACTCCCCCTTAAAGGAAATTCGTCCCGAATTTGATTGTCACTTACCCTAAGGTTCAAAAAGCAAAGGTTACCTTTCATACATTCTAACTTGATATTTTCAATTAGACTTTTCAAAGGCAAGATTCTACTATACATTCTCATAACCCGAGTACTCTAGAACTTCACTTCCCAATTAGTCTCTTCAATTCTATTATTCTTCCCAAGATTTCTAATTTTATTAACAATACGATATCACGACGCAACACCCCCAAGAATACCACACCATTAATACTAACCCGAATTTTCACGACCTCAAGAAGTACAATTAAATGAAGGTATTACAACTTAAGTCACCAAATACATCACGATATTATATTTAAAACTTCAAATACCCTATAAGCTGCCCCAAGTCGGTCTATAAGTCAAATCACCAACATTTTCTAAAACTTCAATTGGATTAACAAACTTTGGCGCTAAATTACCTTAGGCCTAACTTTACTAATTCCATCCTAATAAATTGGAGATCGATAATATCTTCTGAACTAAGCTTCATACGGTTTCATCTCCAAGCTAGAATGATACACACTATTTACGCAAACTCGCTAAGGTTAATTAGACTTCTCAAGTTGAAAGGAAAATCCGTCACACAACACAACCTATTCTTCCAGAATTTGGATAGTCTTCAAATTTCTTCTTTTCGACTAACTTAATTCTCCAACTCTTAGGATCGGTAACAACTCTCAGAGGAAGCTTCAAACGATAAGGTTCCTACTTAAATGACGCAACACAAGTATAGCTACTCCCGAGTAGAGGATAAGAAAATCTCACTTATCTAAGTTAAACTCCTCATAGCATACGTTATCACTTTTCCAATTCGTATAATATCATAATCTCTTCTTCCTTTAACACACCTTAAATTTTCACAAAGTTCTCACATCCGTTAAGTAAGGTAAGGATCGAATCTATAGCCAATCTATTTTCCATCTATGTCAATATAATTCATACTTATTACATCCTACACCATCTTTACGTCCTTTAGAGTCAACCAAAGCAACGACTCTACAATTCTTAAGAATTCCTTAAATCTCTTCGATAGCACTTGCCAACTCCAAGATCACGGACTCAACCCTCACAAGATCTATGGTAACATCCGAGTTTAAAACCATATAACCCAAAATTTGCAATCTTCTCGAGCCAACTCACACTAGTCAAACTTTGCATACAGGGACTCCTCACAAGGAATTCATTAACCCAATTCTCAAATTATTTTCACGATCTTCCCGGAACTTTAATTAACAAGGAGATCATCAATTCTAATCACCCTAAAGCCATCAAAATAAGGATTACAATTCTGCTTATCCTACTCAGAACCAACACATGAAATATACCGACGGGAGCACATTTACCATTTACTTACAACTAGCACATAAAATTTTTGGAAAAGACTCCTTATGCAAGTCTAGCATATATCAATTACTCTTCACAACTTAATTCAAAAGTTTCACCTCAAACGCCCGTAAACAACAAGAATTTCACATTACAGTCTACCTATATCAAATACTAATATAAGCAATTTAGGCATAGAAAAGGAGACTCACTTTTTATGATAGTCTACCAATACACAACAACTACTTAACCCTCCAGGTCAAGTATAACTCAAAATCATAAATTAATAATCGTACCAAACTAACTGGCAATACATGCTCAGTCATAACCACATCACCACCGTGGTAAACCAAAGGAGGTTCAAGGTATTCTCTCATAAGAGCAGAACCCTCTAACAATAAAACAAATTTTCAACAATGTATGTCATATATAAGCAAAATGTGATGCCAAACATAAATGATATGCAACAGGATCTATAAAATGTGACCCCTAACTTTTGAGACAGGGAATATACCTCTAGTGACCTCTGAGGGATCTATCTCTCCTGAACCCGAAACGCATACTCGCCCATGGAGCCTTCTCTTTTGGTTCCCCTTCGCTATCTCTCTTGGTACTACCTCTTTGTCGTCCACCTTGCTGACTGCTGCTTGAAGCTCGTCCCCGCTGCAACCTTGGGCAATTTCTCCTAAAGTGTCCTATCTCTCCACAATTAATACACTTGCCTTGCTTACTCCAACACCGATCTTCGGTATGTCCAACCTTCTTGCAAAATTTACAAATCATCCCATACTGTTTGGATATTGGCCTAGACGAAGAAGCTACAACAAGTTTCCCCCTCACACTTCCTGAAGTTAAAACACTTGGCTGTCCTCTAATGACTTTGGATCCTTGTCCTAGATACTTTGGCTTATTTCTAATCCCACTTCCGGACCTTCCACTATTTTCCTCAATGCCCTTCTCGACCTTATATGCTCTATCTATGACTGTCTGATAATCGGCGAAACCATCAATCCATAATTTCTTCCTATACTCACTCCTCAAACCTGTTACAAACTTCTGAACCCTTTTCACTTCATGCAATACCAAATGAGGGCAACACTTAGCTAATTCCTCAAACCGGACTGAATACTGATCCACCGTCATGTTCCCTTGTTTTAGTCCTAAGAATTCAATCTCCTTCTTATCCCTTGTAACCATTGAAATGAAGTAGTCCTCGAACTGTTGAGTGAAATTATCCCAAGTCTGGGGCGTATGATCCCGCTCCCAACTTCCCTTCAAATTCTGCCACCACTGATCAGCTAAACCTTCAAGTTTGAACACGGCATACCTAACTTTCTCTTCGTTGCGACTTTCCATAACCTCAAAGATTTTGTTCATTCTTTCTAACCATTTTTCTGCCTTTAGCGGACCCGGATATCCATTAAAACTCGGCGGATTCATCTTCACAAACCATTCCCATCCATTGCTTCGACATTCCTCAGGTTGATTCGGAACTGATCCTCTAGTCTCCCTATCCTGTACAAACTTCCTGAATAATTTCATCATCTCCTCATTTTGAATTCCACCTATACCCATATCTTCTTCAATTTCTAGAACCTTCCGCTGATCATCCTTGCTTCCGGCCATTAGAACGAACTCCTGCATTAAACACTCGGCGTCAATTTCCACACATTCCCCCTTAGTTTAGACATCTACCCTTGACCTCTAAACTAAGCTCTGATACCAACTGTGAGCACCCCAACCCGGGACCTAACACGTGTCCCGAGCTAAGGGAGCTCAAACTAAGAAAATCCATCTAAATTTTTAAAACATTTATTGCCTTTAAAAGAATACCACTTTTCAAACTTCTAAATAAAAATCAATTGATAATATCCCTACTTAAAGGAAATCCAGCTACAACTTTAATAAACCGAAATCTGATCAATTACATTGGAAACCTTAATTAATATTTGTTTAACAAAAGGGTTTTCCATACAAATTATAAAAGAGGAATACTTAACCAATGCTCCTAACAACCCACTCCTATACTTAACTTGTCAAGCCCCAAAAGCAAAAGTCCACAATGATATACCCGGCCTCACTGGTTCGGTTCACCTGTCTCGGGATCTAAAACAGTAAAGGGAGAGGGGTGAGAATAAATCTCAATGAGCTATTATGATATGCAGCAAGATGCCAAACAAAGTGCAACACATAGCATGGTAGCACATAACACATTATGAAAAGTTTGTAAACACCTTACGTTACCTCATTTTACCTTTTTCCGTCTGAACAATAAGTCGTACAAAGTGGGAGTAAAACTCCACTCTTTGGTGAATTGCCTCCAGCACATTCACCTCTTATAGGACTCATACCCCAGACCATCCATATAAGAAAGGATACCTATATTAGAATATCCCAAAAATAATATCGTCCCTCCTTACAACTATCGCAACAGATCTGTAAAGCTTTTTGGGTCAATACAGTCGTTAGCACAGCCCCACCCCGTGGCCACAGAGTGGGGAAGGGTCACCGGTATGATGTACCTTCAATCACTTATAGAACAAATCCATAATTGATTGGCATCCATCATACCCACCCGAACATAAACACGCTCAAGCACATGATAGATACTTGAGATAAATCCACAAAACGGGATAACAATATAACAACATGGTAATGTATACTCATGCCAATTAATACCATAATGCAACATTTAAGTAATACACTATGCATAATACCCTTAACGAGTATACATTCAAGTAAGGTATCCATATAACCACATAATCCACGCCGGGATACCATATAACAATACCAAATAATCCACAAAGGGGATAAACAATATAGCCACATGGTAAAATATACTCATGATCAACCAACATCATAGTACAACATTTAATTAACACACTATGCACAATATAAACAATGTATATGAACTCAAGTAAGGCAAGGGAGTATCATCAATCCATCCTACAAGGTCATTATACAATAATACATAGCCTCTTGAAAGGTCTAAGTTGAATCTACCAAGTTGGGATCATCAGTGTATAGTTACCAAACTAGGTTATCTAACGTTTTCCAAGCCACATTAAAGTACTTCCACTATTCCATTTTGATCGCTTAAAATATCATTATGAAGCCAAAGTATCCTACTTTAATCTAGGTAAAAGATATTTCATTTTGGTTCGAGTTTGATTAGGTTTGAATAGCCCTAAAGTTGAGGTGAACAAATCTGACCAGGGCACGACTCGTGCCCCAGGGCACGACTCGTGCCCAGATTACCCCCTCAGAACCTGGCGTCCCCTTACTGGTCACGACTTCCCTTTATCCAAGGGACGACTCGTGACCTGAACATGGCACGACTCGTGCACGAGGTCACGACTCGTGCCCTCGGCCCGTAAAGGTAAAAACGGCGGCAACAACAACATCCCAAAATACCAAAATTCCAACCAAGGGTATTCTAAGTTATGAACCTAAGGGGCATTTCCAACTTTGGTAACTTCATCTACTCCATTTAATCCATGAAACCATGCCTTAAACCTAGATCAATTCAACTTCCAAAACTCATAATATTTCTATAAACCCAACAAAGTTCTCAATCAACAAATTCAAGAGAACAAACACAATAACATTTATCTTCATGATCATTCAAAGAAAGAAAGGTCATAACAACTCACCACAAGAATTCCAACCCATTTCATTAACATATTTCAAGTTTGATTTTCTAAACTAACTCCACCCATTTCCTTACCTTATTTCAAGTTAAACTCTCTTAATCCAACCAAACACATTTTCTTATACTCTTGATCAACTACTATGAACCAAAACATCATTCTCTAACATTAACCAATTTTCTCAAGCTCCAAGAAGGTTTCCAATCATCAAAAGCCATTATAACAACAACAACAACAACATAGTTCATGAACATTAAAGAAGGGAAAGTCATAATAACTCACCTTAGGGTTTTGAAAAGGGAAGGTTGATCTTTCTAGCTTGATGAATTCTCCTAGGTGATTCCACTTCAAAAATACCCTTAGACTTGAATTTGGAGGAGAAGTAGCTTGGCTTCAAAGCTTGGAGGAAGGGGCTTCAATGGAGTTTCTCTAGGGAAGGAAGAATGAAATGAAGGAGGGAGAAGTTGAGTGAAGAGGATGAAGAAGGGGGGGGGCGGATGGAG
The DNA here is from genome assembly GCA_022495995.1 of Adenophora triphylla var. japonica. Taxonomy (NCBI): domain Eukaryota; kingdom Viridiplantae; phylum Streptophyta; class Magnoliopsida; order Asterales; family Campanulaceae; genus Adenophora; species Adenophora triphylla. The sequence continues at coordinate 134,537 of JAFEMH010002882.1, forward strand.
GGAGTAGGGTGTGGGAGTATGGTGTTGACTTGTGGGAAGGATGGGGAGTAATTTAGGGAAAGGCCCCCCTTCCCACACCATACTTCCACCACACAACTCACTCTCCTATTTAAAATAATTCCTCCCAATCCATAACATTTTATTTGCTCAATTTATCACCACTCCAATCTATTACTTTATTTATTTTCTATTCTTATTTTTCCTTTAGAACATTATTTATTTCCTTATCATTTTATCCTAATATAATAAATTACAGATAAAAATGAACACATAATATTATCATAATATTAAAACATATAATATTATACTAAAACTAGTGCCTAGGGTTGGGGTCGTCACAAGTTCAAGGACATCGTGTCTACTGATTAGCGAGTAGAGTAAATATGCTTTTACAAGGGAAGGTTCAAAGGGCAAACCCCTACCTATCCTATGCAGGTTTTCGACTGTCGGACTTTATCACCTATCCTCATGAATTTCCTTCATGTGGGGGATTGTTGGAAAAATAATGTGTTTTGAAGGAAATTAATGGTTTAATTTCTAAAGGGTAATTTTGTCAAATTACTCAAGTGGGTTTGTGGTTATGAAATAAAATATTTAATTGTCCAAAATGGCTTTTGGATATATTAAATATATTGGTTTTGATTTTTACTGGGGTGCTCGGCCGAGCAGAGTGTTAACTCGGCCGAGCACAGCATGGCAGAAAATAAAGTTTCTGGAAAAGCCATGCTCGGCCGAGGCATATGTCTTGCTCGGCCGAGCAGAGCCTTGCTCGGCCGAGCAGTCTATAAGACTCGGCGAGCGAGATCCTGGCGAGAAATTTAATGGCCAATATTAAATGCGTAGAAGCGAAATGAAAATCATTATGGCTAATGATTTTGGTTTGATGGTGGTTTAATATTCGTAATAAAGTTGTTTATTACATTTTATTACTTAATTAAATCATTGATTTTCAGTTTTTTCTTGGTTGGTTTGAAATCTTTAAATAGTTGTTTGTTAACAACATTTGAGACTAACTTTTTACAAACAACTTGAAAAAACCCAACAGAGAAAAAGCACTTGATTTTTCTGAATTCCTCCTCCATATTCTTTGGTGCATATTGTTATCATCTTCTTTGGCCTCCTCTATTGCATATACAAAGAAGAGGTGATCTAGTCCAAGCGCAATTCAACTCGCCGGGAACTTAGGTGCAAAGTGCCCCCGGTCCGCACGTTCTATCCTGGGAGACAAGCGATCCAAGAAAAACTCAAGCACACTCGGTGAGGGATCGAATATGTCTTAAGGAGACAGTGATTTCATTGGGCTCGTGCAGCAAATTCAAGAACTTCTCCTTTTTATTTTTCTGTTTTTTATCAATTTATTGTGTATTATTTTTCTGTAATTGTACTCCATTGTGCTACATTTTCACATTATGATTTTTTTGGAATTTAGAAAAAAAGGAAAAGAAGATCCGCCCAAACCTGTTTGAATAGGACCATAGGTATTGGTGTTATGCCCTAGGCGTATAGTTACCGTTATGTAATCGTCTTTACCATTTATAATAGAGAATGTTTATCTTGAGTATTATATGCTTTACATGTTTTGTTATAATATTTTGTGCCCCTAGTTATTCTGAATAATTAGTATAAATTGGCAATAGATAATCATGGAGATGAATATATGCATGGGGATGCACATTACACTTATGGGTACTTGTTAGAGAACAATGTACTGGACCAACTCATATATGAGATTTATGACATGGTCTACGGTCATATATGTCATGATTAAATCTCATGATAGTCGTGTCATTGAAATCCTTAATACCTGAGATTATCATCGTCTTCCACATGATGAAAGTTGTGTTTGATGTAGTCTAACACTATCTTTAATAGGATAGCAAATCCAACAAGATTCGATCTTGATTCGTTCACTTGTGAATTACCGATAGAGGCTGATTGCTTTATCACCTAAAGCTTGAAGGCCTAGCATTGTTAATTCATTACAAGGAAGAAGCTCCAAGTTTTGTCCACAACTCAAAAGGTGAATTACGAATCGTGTACGAAAATCAAACTCGCAATCAATGTTAGTAAATCTATTTCATAGTTTTAATCTATTTATGTTAGACGGATTCATGGCTAGGGTTTTGTGTTTTATATTAAAGTCTCCCGTCGCGCATGTAACCCCAAAACCCAACAGTGGTATCAGAGCCAGGTTTAATCATGATTAGGTTAAAATTGACATGCTAGATATAATTGGATTATATGCTTAACATGCTATGTGATATATATTGATGATTTTATGTGTATTATTTTATGAAAACAATTATACGAGATATAACATGATTATGATTAATAGTTGATTAATAAAATTGATCTTCTACATGGGTTATTAATCTTTTTAATTTGATTAATTAAGATTAGTAAATTCTCAAATTGAAACAAATTGTTTGTTCAGTATTTGATGTTCATATTTAATTTGATTAACATGATTATTTGAATCCTTAAATTTTGAGAATTGAATATTTATGTAATTTATAATTATTATTTATTACATGATTATTTGGATGATCCTAAATTAGGATGTTATGTGAAATCCCATGTTTATGGTTATGTACACATAAGTTTCATATACAACCATGCGATTTTTGCTGCTATATGGAAAAACCTTCTTAAAATGTTTAAGTTTTATGTCACCCCTTGATTAGAACGCTTGTGAAATATTCAGGTATTTTGATGTAGTTTTGACTCAGTTATGTGCATCATTATATCTTAATATGTGATCAAGATGAGATAACGGTTGATGTAGTTTCGACTCAGTTGAGTGCATCGTTCTGTGTCTCTTACGTTTGAAAAAGGTTGGACTTAATTGGTGCTTTCAAAAGAGTTTTGACCCAAGACATAGATGAGATTAAAACATGCGTTGACATAAGATGTCTAGAATCTCATAAAAGTTCTAAGAGTCATATATGATATGATTGATATTATCTACCTAAATAGCTTGATTTCGGGTATTGACTCAGTTAAACCAAAATCAAGTGAAACATGTGAAATACATTATTTGTCTCTTAAATGGTAAATGTTTTGATACTTATATGTGCTCATATTGTTTGCATGTTTTATTGTAGAATGACATCTCACAGTAATCAACCCTTGTCACTGTGATCCGTCCTTGAGAAGGACAAGCTCGAAGAGAACGGTACAAACTATTCTAATTGGATCTGAAGCCTAAGAATTGTTCTAAGGCAAGAGAACAAACTGTACGTTCTTGACAAACCCATTCCTGCTGAACCCGTTGCCAATGATGTAAGGGCAGATAGGGAGCTACAAAAGAAACATGTTGATGATTCTAATGATGTTGCTTGCCTTATGCTTGCCACCATGTGTAAGGCTCTTCAGAAGGACCTTGAACACTTGGAAACAACTTTTGACCTAGCACATCGCTTAAAGGAAATATTCCAAGTGCAATCTAGGCAAGAGAGGTATGATGTGGTGAAGACCCTAAATGCATGCAAGATGCAAGAGGGGCAGTCGGCTGGTCCTCATGTCCTTAAGATGAAAGGATACATTGAGCACCTTGAAAGGCTTGGGTATCCTATGAGTTTGGAACTCGTAACAGATACGATATTGAATTCATTACCTGAAAGTTATGGTCATTTCATTATGAACTATAACATGAGTAGCATGGATAAGAATCTGTCAGAATTGCATGCGATGCTTAAGACTACAGAGAAAAATATCAAAAAGCCTAGTACCGCAAATGTGTTAATGGTTAACAAAGGAAAGGGGTTCAAAAAGGTAGGCAAAGAAGGTAAAGCAAATGTTGCTAAACCTAAGACAAAAGTTGCCAATGCTTGGCTAGACCCAAAGTGTCTCAAAAGGATGCAATTTACTTTCATTGCCAAGAGGTTGCAAAACTGCAAGGCTTATAAGGAAGGCCTAAAAGCGAAGAAGGTATCTATGTGATAAATATTTTCCTTTCTATTTCTAGTTCATGGGTATTGGATACCGGATGTGGATCTCACATTTGATTAAATGTGCAGGGCCTAAAGAATAGAAAGCTACTCAAAGAAGGTGAAGTTGACCTACCTGTGGGGAATGGAGCAAGAGTTGCTGCATTAGTCGTAGGAACATATGATGTTACTTTACCTAGTGGACTAGTAATTGTTTTGAACAATTGTTATTACATTCCAGATTTGAGTAGGAATATTATTTCTGTTTCTTGTTTGGATAATGAAGGATATATTTTTCTTATTAAGAAAAATAAGTTTTCTATTTATTTAAATGATATGCTTTATTGTATTGCAAATTCATTTAATGGCCTTTATATCCTTGATGTTGAGAAACAAAATGTTGTTGAAAATATGTATCATGTGGATAAGAAATCTAAACCGAATGATGTGAACAATACGTTCATGTGGCATTGCCGGCTTGGTCATATAAATGAGAAACGTATTTCTAAACTCCATAAGGATGGACTTTTAGACTCACATGATTATGAATCATATGAGGTATGCGAATCTTGTTTATTGGAAAAAATGACCAAACCACCCTACACTAAGAGTAGTGGGAGGGCTAGTGACTTATTGGCCCTAGTACATACTGATTTATGTGGACCATTAAGCAGCATTGATAGGGGAAGATTTCGGTATTTCAATACATTCACCGATGACTTATCTAGATATGGCTATGTCTATCTGATGAAGTCCAAAAGTGAAGCGTTTGAGATATTTAGAATATTTCAAAATGAAGTACAAAATCAACTTGGCAAACATATTAAAGTACTTTGATCCAATCGAGGTGGTGAATATTTAAGCCAAGAGTTTGACAATCATCTCAAAAACAGTGAAATTGTTTCAGAGTTGACTCCACCCGGAACACCACAATGGAATGGAGTATCTGAGAGGAGGAATAGAACCTTGTTAGACATGGTTCATTCGATGATGAGTCAAGTTGACCTTCCTATTTCCTTTTGGGGACATGCATTAGAGACTGCTGCGTTCACACTAAACAGAGTCTCTACTAAATCGGCTCCTAAGACCCCACATGAGATGTGGCATGGAAGAAAACCAAATTTGTCTTTCATGAAGATTTGGGGTTGCGAAGCTTATGTGAAGAGACTTGTCTCTGATAAGTTAGCACAAAAATCAGACAAAGTTGTTTTTGTTGGTTATCCTAAGGAAACAAAAGAATATTACTTTTACAACCGCAATGAGAACAAAGTATTTGTTGCTCAATATGATACTTTTCTTGAGAAACAGTTTCTCAATAAAGAATCAAATGAGAGTAAAATTAATCTTGAATAATTTCAAGAACCCGAAGATAACATGGAACCGAGAGTAGAGACGGAACCAAATTCACAAGGAGTTGTGGAACCGGTTCAAGATGTACAAGTCCATCGTAGATCGGATAGGTTACGATCCGAACCCGAGAGATATGGATTTCTCGTATCGTAAAGTAATGAAGTGGAAGTCATTGAGAATGACGAACCTACTTCCTATTAAGAGGCGATGTCCACTCCTGATTCAGATAAATGTCTAGGAGCCATGGAATCCGAATTGCAATCCATGCACGATAATCAAGTTTGGAACTTGATTGATCCACCTGAAGGTGTTAAACCCATAGGGTGCAAGTGGATCTTCAAGAAAAAGACTGACATGGATGGGAAGGTGCATACTTACAAGGCTAGGCTTGTAGCAAAGGGATATAGGCAAATTCATGGTATTGACTATGATGAAACCTTTTCGCCAGTTGAAATGCTTAAGTCTGTTAGAATTTTAATTGCCATAGCCGCATATTACGACTATGAGATATGGCAAATGGATGTCAAAACATCTTTCTTTAATGGAAAGCTACTTGAGGATGTGTATATGACACAACTTGAAGGGTTTGTCGATCCAAGAAATTCTAAGAAAGTATGCAAGTTGCAGAGATCCATATATGGGTTGAAGCAAGCTTCTAGAAGTTGGAATCTTCGTTTTGATGAATCAATCAAAGAGTTCGGTTTCATTAAGAACGAAGATGAATCGTGTGTATACATGAAGTTCAGTAGGAGCATAATACTATTTCTAATATTGTATGTCAATGATATCTTACTCATTAGAAACGATATTCCTGCACTTCAGACTATCAAGATCTATAGAGATAGATCTAAAATGATGATTGGTTTGAGTCAAAGTACTTACATTGATAAAGTTCTTAGAATATTCAAGATGGAAAATTCTAAGAGAGGAAACTTGCCGATGGGTCATGGTATTACCCTTAGCAAGACTCAGTGTCCTAAGACAACTGGTGAGTGAAAGAGAATGAATGAGATTCCATACGCTTCGGCTATTGGATCTATCATGTATGCCATGATTTGTACTAGACCTGATGTCTAGTATGCTTTAAGCATGACGAGTCGATACCAATATGATCCTGGTGAAAACCGTTGGATGGCAGTTAAGACGATCCTAAGTACTTAAGAAGGACTAAAGATGCATGCGTTCTTGGTCTTTGGAGGGATGGAAGATGATCTTGTTGTAAAGGGTTACACAGATGAAAGCTTCCAAACTGACAAAGATGATTTTAGATCATAATTAGGGTTTGTGTTTATGCTTAACGGAGGTGCGATTTGTTGGAAGAGTTCCAAGAAGAGTACCATAGCCGATTCTACAACTGAGGCCGAATATATAGCAGCATCCGGTGCTGCTAATGAGGCAGTTTGGATCAAGAAGTTCATTAGTGACTTGAAAATTGTTCCAAGTATCACTAATACAATATAACTTTATTGTGATAATAATGGTTCCATCGCGCAAGCAAAGGAACCAAGGTCACATCAGTGATCCAAACACATACTTAGACGTTTCCACCTCATTCGAGAATTCATAGAAAGAGGAGACGTTAAGATATGCAAAGTATCAACCGATGATAACATAGGGGATTCGCTTATAAAGCCCCTCGCACAAGCGAAGCATGATGGTCATGTTAGGTCCATGGGTATACGATACATATGAGATTGGTCCTAGTGCAAGTGGGAGATTGTTCGTGTTATGACCTAGGCATATAATTATTTTGATTCATAACTAATACCGTTATGTAATCGTATTTACCATTTATAATAGAGAATGTTTATCTTGAGTATTATATGCCTTACATGTTTTGTTATAATATTCTGTGTCCCTAGTTATTGTGAATAACTAGTATAAGTTGGTAATGGATAATTATGGAGATGATTATATGCATGGGGATGCACATTACACTTATGGGTACTTGTTAGAGGACAAGGTACTGGACCGGCCCATATATGAGATTTATGACATGGTCTATGGCCATATATGTCATGATTAAATCTCATGATAGTCGTGTCATTGGAATCCTTAATACCTGAGATTATCATCATCTTCCACATGTTGAAAGTTGTGTTTGATGTAGTCTAACACTATCTTTAATAGGATAGCAATAAGGGCTATGTTGGGACGATTGGATTCTTGTAGGGAAGAATGATAAGTCAAGATGGGATTGTCCCTTGTTATGAGAGATGTCTGCTTGGGCCCCTCGATGAATAGTGTTGATGAAATGTGTGCCACACTCAAGAGATTTGATAGAGATCAAATGCATTTGGATTATCAACATATTCGAAATCGAGAAAGAATTGAACAATATCAGTTGACGTGGACCATGACTTATGTTCAATATATATGACATCGTGTGATAAAGGGATTGTGACATTGATCTATCAAGGAATCAAGCATTGATGTTATATTTAATTGAGTGGACATAATGGATTGCTAGAAATCACTTATGTCATGTGAAGTTGATGTTTCAACTCACTACCAACATAAAATATAATTCCTAAAGGGTTGTAAGTAGCCAATCCAATTCGCGACCCTTTTAGGTGCATTTTAATATGATAAAATTGCATTAAGGGGCATTTTGGTAAATTCACGGCCTATCCCAAGACTTCCGAAAACATTTCATAAGTTTCCCGCGAAGGAAGTACCTTTTCGTACCTTGCTCATGCCAAAGGACCTCCTGGGAATAAAACCTTTATGGACCTTTTGGATATTTTCCCTGAATGTTCCAGAAACTGGTTTTGGCGCCAAAAGCAGTTGGTGACTTGTTGTGTCACGCGACAAGTCGAGGCTTAGAAAGTGGTTGCAGAAGGTCGTGCGACACACCTTGACCACTAACTACAGCCTATAAATAAGACCCTTCCCCTCTTAGAAATGGATCCCAACTTCACACACTGTTACTCTGCCAAAATTGCAGCGTAACACACACACTAAACACACACACCCCTCTCTCTCTTCCCAATTCACCTCTAATCCCTACCAATTCAACCCACCTCTTTCTATCAAACCTTAGATCCCCCCTCAACTAATCCTCCCAAGCTCTCCAGGACCAGAAGCTGTTGTAGAAGGGTTCTGTACCTAACTTGGTACAGAATTCGTGGAAGCAACAAGGGTAACTTCCTCAATTCCCTTTTCCCTCTCTCTTCTACCTTGTTCCTCTAATAATTCTATTGTTTTCTCTTCCTTGGATTCAGTAATCAGACTCTATCCGTCTTGATTACTGAATCCCAATCGCAATCTCTCTGTTTAACTTAGTTGTTTTGGATAATTGGTTGTTCATTGCTTGATCATTGTGGAATTTGGTGTTTAGACCCCAAGGGGGTGTGGATCTATCCATATCCACACTCCCTGGGTTGAATTGTTGTTATTTGCGTATTTCGAAGCTTCTCTGATTGATCAATTGGATCTGTGTTAGTTGTTGGTGCTGTTGAGTTCAAATCTGTAGGTATCTGCAGATGGACACTGTGTGTCACGCGACACACTGTGACTGGTTAGATCCTGTATCACGCGACACCTCTAGCCAGACACATCCGGTGTCACGCGACACTCTATGACCATTTGCAGATACCATTTTCCCTTGTAATCTGTATGGATCTGTTGTATAAGGGATGTGGCCTCCCTGAATAATTGGTTCACAAGTTGTAAGTTTCCAAGTTCATATCAATAAAATACATGTTTACTACATTTGTTTATTATCAATGCTTGCACACACTTATGGATTAATTGGATGTTTAATTAGAAAGACTCGTCTACGGACGAGGCATGTTGGGTGAACTCTCGGTTCTTCCCAACACGTAACCTGACCCCCGGACCCAAAAAGGTTTTTCAAAGTGTACCTCTAAAACATGGCGTGGCGACTCCTTTTTTCTTTTTCATCATTGAAAACCAAAATCTCGCGACAGACCTCCCAAGTACAGTGCATCACCAGACAGACCTACCAAAATCTTGCGACACTCGATAAGATGCAAAGCATGTCCCAAATCAAGCTCAGCATACCGATCAACCCAGGGAAATAGATTCAGACTCCCGGGAGTCCCTCGCAAGCAGATCATAATATCAGAGAAAGAAGCAGTCACCCGTCCTCTAGAATCAGCTGTCCGGACCTTCTGCCGCGCGTCCTTCACCCAGCGTCTCAGGGCAGAAAATAAAGTGACCGGGTACGCCTCCTGAACCCGCCAAGCATAACAACCAAAGATCCCATAAGCCCAAGCCTGAAAGAGAAGAGTCAAAACAAGTCAAATGACAATGACGAATAACAAAAATTGGCATGTCAAAGAGATAGTCGAGAAAAGGAATACCTCAAAAGCTAGATGACAGCAGTTGAAGGACTTCGCCTCCCCCCTGCTGATGTCATCCAAAGCCAAGTACAGCTCAGCAAGTCCTGCCTCTCCCCAGGACAAAGTCCCAACAGCATCCCAATCCCTCAGAAGTTCCAACAGTGAAATCAGAGCAGAAGATGTGCCATTTATAAAAAGCATGTCGGAGAAGCCAACCCACGCGAAAGCTCTAGCCAACCTCTTAGCTCTCAGTCGGCCCTCCTCAGTATCTGCCAGATCAACAGGATAATCCCTACTCTGCACAACAAGATGACCATAAAGCTCCCCTAGCTCGTATCTATTCCCCTTCTTATCCTTGGGAACAAAACCAACCAGCTCCATGAAGTATGCCTCGGTGGGAGGTTGAGGATCATCCACAAGTGCAGGCTCCTCCAGATATAATGGCTCAACAGTAAAAGGAAGACCGGTGATAGCGGCAAAGTCATACGGCATGACCGTCGCCTCCCCCCAGGAAAAATGAAAAGAGTGGGTAGTCTCCCACCAGAACTCCCGGAATGCCTTCACTAACTCAATGCTCCGCTGGGTATCCCTGATGGCCTTCGCCATCTCAAAGAACCGACCCAGCCCGGCAGCATATACTAAGCCCTTCGGCGAATGCTCCAGCTCCTGGCTGCCGGGCAAGAGATCCCACAGCCGACCAACGACTTCCGGTGAACCTCTGGTACGCAACTCCTGCAGGTAAACACAGCACAGGTATGAATATCTCAAATTTTCAAAAGAAGAATGTCAATAAATTGTTCCTAATTGTAATTTGGCACTTCCCCTTTTCCCAATAATCGGGGATTATCTAGCAATCCAATAAGATTCGATCTTGGTTCGTTCACGTGTGAATTACCGATAGAAGGTGATTGCTTTATCACCTAAAGCTTGAAGGCCTTGCATTGTTAATTCATCACAAGGAAGAACAAGGAAGAATATCCAAGTTTCGTTCGCAACTCAAAAGGTGAATTACGAATCGTGTACGAAAATCAAACACGCAACCAAGGTTAGTAAATCTATTTCATAGTTTTAATATATTCATGTTAGACGGATTCATGGCTAGGGTTTTGTGTTTTATATTAAAGTCTTCCGCAGCGCATATAACCCCAAAACCCAACAATAGGCAACCGAGGTGGGCTGGACATCATGTAAAGAGGCGGGTTGGGCCAAGCTTGGCCCGCGGACAAGAGGAGGCAGGCCGATCCGAGCCAACCCGTTGTACATCATCATGAATGACCGAGATTTAAAGTATTAGCTTCAACCATTTTGCCAAGGTATTTTGTTGTTAACTTTTTGCACATTTATTATATTAACACAAAACAAACATACTTCTCAATTGTAATGGAGAAATAATATTTAAATAGTTTCTCAACTATGAACAATTTTAAAGGTTAGAGAAATTAATTTAACTTTTATTAAGGGTATACGAGAAAACATTCATAATTAACTTTAAAAATTGAAAAATTCAATTATAAGTAATTGTTCATAAATATGTGGTAACACATTTACTTAACTTCAAACAACTGAGAAACTAATTTTTCAATTCTTTACAAGTGAGTAATAAATGATAAATTGAGTTTTCTATTGTTTAAAGGGCATGTGACATCACACACCGTGAGATCAATTTATCTATTTTATCTCTACGGTTATTTGACAACAAATTCATTGTTATTTTTAAACAACAGATAAAATGAATTATCAATGAATATATTTTATTTTTAGTTATTTAAAAGCTACATGACAACATACTCAGATTTAGTTTAAACATATGAAAAACTGATTTGTCATTTATTTAAAAGGTACGTGACAACAAACTTATCTTTAAATTAAATATATGGAAATTGATTTCTCGGTTGTTTAAAGGTATTCGACAATTCATCTTTAAACTTAAACATCTAAGAAATTGAGTATCATTTGTGAAAAATTGAAGGATGAATTTATTATTTTTTATACTCAATTATAGAAAATTTAAAAATGAATGTCTCAGTTTTTTATATTTGGGTATGAACAAATGAGAAATATATATATCTCAGAAATTGTGTATCAATTGTGAAAAGTTGAGAGATGAATTTATCAGTTTTATTCTAAAATATGAATAAATTAGAAATGAATATCTCAATTTTATACTCGGGTGTGAATAAATTAAAGTATTTTTTATATTTTTATAAGTGAAAAATGAAATTTTTATTTCTAAAATTTGAATAGTATCATGAGTAGGAGTGTACTTGTTTGATTCGTTTTTACGATATGATTAAATCAGTGGTTTCAGAGTATTTTTTCAATTTCTTATTTTTGAGATATTGCATTTTAATATTTTTAGGGGGAAAAGGAATAGAGACAGAGAGAGGGAGAGAGAGAGAGAGAGAGAGAGAGAGAGAGAGAGAGAGAGAGAGAGAGAGAGAGAGAGAGAGAGAGAGAGATGCTGACTAGGCTTACGCGTGTATGTGTTTGTTAGGGAGTGAGGGCAATCATGTAAAGTGAAAATTTCAAGGACTTTTTGGTTAGTTTCTAAAATACCCATCTTTTTTTTTTATATAATTTTCACTTGATAAAAGAAAATTTTGGTGAATTTCCATCCTACTCCTCTGTCCACAACTCACACCACTCTCTCCTCCTCTGTAATACACCCCACCTCCAATTACACCCTACCTGTCACTCACCCTTCATCTTTCTCCTCAATTCCACCCATTCACTCCCTTCCTCACTCCATCTGTAACACGCCCCCATCTCGTCATCACCTTCCCCTCTTCTTTTTAGCGATGTTACACCTTTCGTAGTTTCCCATAACCCCAGCACCTCTGGTCGCCACCTTATGTATGTATGTGCATATTTGTTGAATATAGGTTGAGAATGAGTCCTTAGAAGAAAATGGTGGTTTGGATGTGGAGGGGGATATTTTTTTTGTTGTTTGTAGATCTAGTGGGGATGGAAGGTATGAAGAGTATAACATATTATGTACGTGCAAACTAAAGTATTATGAGCTAATAAAATAATTAATCATACATATATATGATACATTACTGTGTTACCAACCACAAGTGGTGGTTATATACGATTATGAATTTCCTAATGTCTTAATTGGACTCCAACTGCTTGACAGTCGAGCATTATCACACTTGCCCACCTAAATCACGATGGTAGGAGTTGATTTAGAAAATTCTAAAACTAATCTTGGAAGCACAACCGTAGAGAGTGAGATGAAAAGATGAGATGACTACTATCAACCAATCAAATACCATGCGTAGACACCCCGTTCTAAACTCATATTATATAATTACACTACTCTTGGTCTCGCCTTTGTGTTTTGATGAAGATTTGTTAGTTTCGCCAGGTTTCGTTAGGTTTTGACTAACTCTGTGACTGACTTGTGACGGATTTTCGGCTGAATCCAAAAATTGACTATGAATTGACCTATTTTGGCTGTAAATTAGAAATATCTCCTCCCTCTGACTGTATAAAGGATCCTAGACTAGATTTTTGGATCTCCTCTCTATCTCTTCTTCCCTTTTTTTTTTGTCAAGATTGAAGTTTTAATTCAAGGTTTTATTATTTTATTTTAACTTTGCGGCTAATTTACATGATTCGTGGATTGAGGTAAGTGGCAATTTGGATCTTTATGCTATTGATTTAATTCTTTTCATCTCTCTCATTCTTGTTCTTATCAACATTCTTTAATATCATTCATTGACTTTAATTGGATGATTAAGATACTTTTGGCCATTGAATTTATTTGGTTATAAATCGTTTCACTCTCATGCATGATTTATACATTGAACATTGTTGAGAATAATAGATTTAATTGATCACCTCACGGAAATCAATGAATCTAGATTCTTACGTTCTTATGTTTTTAATTTAATCTTTTGAATATTTGTATTGACTTCACAGAATATATAAACAAGATAGAGATATTAGGGTTTTAATTTTCTTATCAACTTCACGAAAGATATTAACATTTTAACTCTATATTTTTGTGAACGAACCCAAGAATGAGATTGAATTATTTTTACATGATTTAAAAAGCATAAAGAGACAATTTGTTATAATCACTAATCTATGAATCCCTTGTCTACTTGATTTCTTTATTGGCTTTTTTCTTGATTTCCTAGGATTAATAATCAAACAAATATAAAAGCCCTTTTGTTACTTTTCTACACTAATAAAATACGCTTGTTCCACCATAGTCTTTGTGGATTCGACTCTTGCTTTGTGCATATACTACGGTGATAAACTAGTGCACTTGATAGATAATTTAATAAGAGGGAGATTTCTTCCATCAAATGTAGGCACCGTTGCCGGGGACTTGTGTTAGAACAAGTTAATTTTGTTAGTTTATAATTGGTCGACAATCGACCACATTGATAAATTAGGTCGGCGTATGAAATAGATTGAAATTAAAGAGGTCAATCCCCTCGAAAGTGACCTAAACCCTTCTAACACCGGGGTAAAAGAGGAAAGGCTGAAATGGCAGTCCCACCGGCTCAGGCTATGCAGAACTTCTTACATCCTAAGGTAGAAACATCGGTGTCTTGTATTGTGCTGTCGATACAGCAAAGAATCTAGAAGTAAAGGGTCAATATTTTGCCATGCTACCTAACTATCACATTCTTTCGACCGAATACCACTTGAACTTTCTTAGAGATTACATGATGACTGTGTCACACTTCCTAGGAAAAGAGGGAGTCACTGACGAACAAATTAGACTAAAATGCTTCCCGTACACCATGAAAGAGAATTCAAAGACTTGGCAATTAATGCTCATACCTAGGAGCATTAGCACATGGGATGAATTGCATGATGTGTTTTTACGCAAATATCACCCTCATCCCACATTGGCCACATTCATACAGAAAATCATTAGTTTCACACAATAAATAGGAGAACTTTTCCATGAGGCTTGGGATAGGTTCAAGATGATGTTGGTCCAATGTCTTCACCATAATTTTCCTCTTCCATTGCTCAACCAAACTTTTTAAGATGGACTTAATCCTGTAAATCAATCCTGTTGGGTTTTGGGGTTATATACGCAGCGAAAGATTTATATAATTCACAAAATACTAGCCATGAATTCGTCTAATATAAATAGATTAAAATATGAATATAGATTTACTAACCTTGGTTGCGAGTTTGTCTTACGTACACGATTCGTAATTCACCTTTGAGTCGTAGACAAAACTTTGATCTTCTTCCTTGTTCTTGCTTGTGATGAATTAACAATGCTAGGCCTTCAAGTTTTAGGTGATAAAGCAATCACCCTTTATCGGTAATCCACACGCGAACGAACCAAGATCGAATCTTGTTAGATGATCTCCGATTGTTGAAACGCTTTCAACAATCTATGGCTAATATGGAATTGAATCTAGGGTGTTTTGATCTTTGATTCATAATCATAATCAAAATCAAGAGATTTGTGTTTCTCAAGCCCTAAAATTCGTGTGTCTTAGCTGAGGCAAAAGGGTATATTTATACTTTATAAATATTCCTAACAGTTAGGAAAAAACCCTAATCCAAGTAAAAAACTGATGTGCTGAAACTGGGGCTGGGCGGCCGCCCACTAAGGTTCCCGGCAGCCGCCCAGTTGTACAACCTTTTATGTTCTTTCGAAAAACTTTGTGAGCGGTCGCCCACAACTCCCCGGCGGTCGCCCAACTGTACAACATATTATTACCTTTAAGAACTTCTTTGTGGGCGGTCACCCACTATTCCCCTCGGCTGTCGCCCAGCTGTACAATTCCATATTTGAGCCATTTTCAATCCGTTCTTTGTGTGTGACCCTAAAGGCATTATATTTATGTTGGTAGTGAGTGGAAACATCAATCTCACAAGACATAAATGGTCTCTAGAAAGCCATTATGTCCACCCAATTAATATAACATCAAAGCTTGATTCCTTGATAAATCAATGTCACAATCCCTTTGTCTCACGATGTCATATTGAACATAAGTCATGGTCCACGTCAACTTATATTGTTCAATTCTTTCTTGATTCCGAATATGTTGATAATCCAAGTGCATTTGATCTCTATCAAATCTCTTGAGTGTGGCCACACATTTCATCAACACAATTCATCGAGGGGCCCAAGCAGACATCTCTCTTAATGAGGGACAAATCCCATCTTGACTTATCATTCTTCCCTACAAAAATCCAGTCGTGCCAACATAGCCCTTATTGCTGTCCTATTAAAGATAGTGTTAGACTACATCAAACACATCTTTCATCATGTCGAAGACGATGATAATCTCAGGTACTAAGGATTCCAATGACACGACTATCATGAGATTTAATCATGACATATATTACCACAGACCATGTCATAAATCTCATAGATGGGTTAGTCCAGTATCTTGTTCTCTAATAAGTACCCATAAGTGTAATGTGTATCCCCATGCATATAATCATCTCTATGATTATCCATTACCAACTTATACTAGTTATTCACAATAACTAGGGACACAAAATATTATAACAAACATGTAAAGCATATAATAATCAAGATAAATATTCTCTATTATAAATGGTAAAGATGATTACATAACGGTATTAGTTATGAGTCAAAATAACTATAAGCCTAGGGCATTACACCAACAATCTCCCACTTGCACTAGGCCCAATCTCATATGTATCATATACCTATGGACCTAACATGACCATCATGCTTTGTTTGTACGAGGGGCTATATAAGCGGATTCCCTATATTATCGTTGATTGATACTTTGCATATCTTAACATCTCCTCTTTCTATGAATTCTAGAATGAGGTGGAAACGTCTAAGTATGTGTTTGGATCGTTGATGTGACCTTGGTTCCTTTTCTTGCGTAATGGCACCATTGTTGTCACAATAAAGTTCCACATGATTAGTGATACTTGGAACAACTTCTAAGTCACTAATGAACTTCTTGATCCAAACTGCCTCTTTAGCTGCATCGGATGCCACTATATATTCGGCCTCAGTTGTAGAATCGGCTATGGTACTCTGCTTGGAACTCTTCCAACAAATTACACCTCCATTAAGCATAAACACAAACCCTGATTGCGATCTAAAATCATCTTTGTCAGTTTGGAAGCTTGCATCTGTGTAACCCTTTACAACAAGATCATCTTCCATCCCTCCAAAGACCAAAAACGTATCCTTAGTCCTTCTTAAGTACTTAAGGATTGTCTTAACTACCATCCAATGGTTTTCACCAGGATCAGATTGGTATCTGCTCGTCATGTTTAGAGCATACGAGACATCAGGTCTAGTACAAATCATTGCATACATGATAGATCCAATAGCCGAAGCGTATTGAATCTCATTCATTCTCTTTCGCTCACCAGTTGTCTTAGGACACTGAGTCTTGCTAAGAGTAATACCATGACCCATTGGCAAGTTTCCTCTCTTAGAATTTTCCATCTTGAATCTTCTAAGAACTTTGTCAATGTAAGTACTTTGACTCAAACCAATCGTCCTTGTAGATCTATCTCTATAGATCTTGATGCCAAGGATGTAGGCGACTTCACCCATATCCTTCATTGAGAAACACTTCCCTAACCAAGACATGACGGTCTAAAGTGCAGGAATATCATTTCCAGTGAGTAAGATATCATCGACATACAATATTAGAAATAGTACTACGCTCCCACTGAACTTCATGTATACACATGTTTTATCTTCGTTCTTGATGAAGCCAAACTCTTTGATCGATTCATCAAAATGAAGGTTCCAACTCTTAGAAGCTTGCTTCAACCCATATATGGATCTTTGCAACTTGCATACTTTGTTAGAATTTCTTGGATCGACAAACCCTTTAGGCTGTGTCATGTACACATCCTCAAGTAGCTTCCCATTTAGGAAAGCTGTTTTGACATCCATTTGCCATATCTCATAGTCATAATATGTGGCTATGGCAATTAAAATTCTAACAGACTTAAGCATTGCAACTGGCGAAAAGGTTTCATCATAGTCAATACCATGAATTTGCCTATATCTCTTTGCTACAAGCCTAGCCTTGTAAGTATGCACCTTCCCATCCATTTCGGTCTTCTTCTTGAAGACCCACTTGCACCCTATGTATTTTACACCTTCAGGTGGATCAATCAAGTTCCAAACTTGATTATCACGTATGGATTGTAATTCGGATTCCATGGCTCCTAGCCATTTATCAGAATCAGGAGTGGACATCGCCTCTTGATAGGAAGTAGGTTCGTCATTCTCAATGACTTCCACTTTATTACTTTCCAAAATGAGAAATCCATATATCTCTCGGGTTCGGATCGTAACCTATCCGATCTACGATGGACTTGTGCATCTTAAACCGGTTCCACAACTCTTTGTGAATTTAGTTCCGTCTCTACTCTTAGTTCCATGTTATCTTCGGGTTCTTGAACTTTTTCAAGATTAATTTTACTCCCACTAGATCCTTTATTGAGAAACTGTTTCTCAAGAAAAGTACCATATTGAGCAACAAACACTTTGTTCTCATTGCAGTTGTAAAAATAATATCCTTTAGTTTCCTTAGGATGACCAACAAAAACAACTTTGTCAGAGTTTGGTGCTAACTTAACGGAGACAAGTCTCTTCACATAAGCTTCGCAACCCCAAATCTTCATGAAAGACAAATTTGGTTTTCTTCCATACCACATCTCATGTGGGGTTTTAGGAGCCGATTTAGTAGGGACTCTGTTAAGTGTGAACGCACCAGTCTCTAATGCATGTCCCCAAAAGGAAATAGAAAGGTCAACTTGACTCATCATCGAACGAACCATGTCCAACAAGGTTCTATTCATCCTCTCACGAATACACCATTCCATTGTGGTGTTCTGGGTGGAGCCAATTCTGAAACAATTCCACAGTTTTTGAGATGATTGTCAAACTCTTGGCTTAAATATTCACCACCTCGATCGGATTGAAGTACTTTAATAGTTTTGCCAAGTTGATTTTGTACTTCATTTTGAAATATTTTAAATATCTCAAATGCTTCACTTTTGGACTTCATCAGATAGACATAGGCATATCTAGATAAGTCATCAGTGAATGTAATGAAATACCGAAACCCTCCCCTAGCAATGCTACTTAATGGTCCACATACATTTGTATGTACTAGGGCCAATAAGTCACTAGCCCTTGCATTACTCTTAGTGTAGGGTGGTTTGGTCATTTTACCCGATAAACAAGATTCGCATATCTCATATGATTCATAATCATGTGAGTCTAAAAGTCCATCTTTATGGAGTTTAGAAATACGTTTCTCATTTATATGACCAAGCCGGCAATGCCACATGAACGTGTTGTTCACATCATTCGATTTAGATTTCTTATTTACATTATAGATATCTTCAACATCATTTTGTTTCTCTTCATCAAGGATATAAAGACCATTAAATGAACTTGCAATATAATAAAGCATATCATTTAAATAAATAGAAAACTTCTTATTCTCAATAAGAAGCCTATATCCTTCATTATCCAAACAAGAAACAAAAATAATATTCCTACTCAAATTCGGAACATAATAACAATTTTTCAAAACAAGTACTAGTCCACTAGGTAAAGTAACTTCATAAGTTCCTAGGGCTAATGCAACAACTCTTGCTCCATTCCCCACATGTAGATCAACTTCACCTTCTTTGAGTAACTTTCTATTCTTTAGTCCATGCACATTTAAACAAATGTGAGATCCACATCCGGTATCCAATACCCATGAACTAAAAGTAGAAAGAAAAATATCTATCATATAGATACCTAAATCAGTAGCAATCGTATTGCCCTTCTTCGCTTTAAGGCCTTCCTTATAAGACTTGCAATTTCGCTTCCAATGACCAACCACTTGGCAATGGTTGCAAATCGCATCCTTTTGAGACACTTTGGGTTTTGCCTCTTCTACATTGACAACTTTTGCCTTAGGTTTACCAACCTTTGCTTTACCTAATTTGCCTTCCTTTTCGAACCCTTTTCTTTTCTTAACCATTAACACATTTGCGGTACTAGGTTTCTTGATATTTTTTCTCTGCAGTCTTAAGCATCGCATGCAATTCTGACAGATTTTTCTCCATTCCACTCATGTTATAGTTCATAATGAAATGACCATAACTTTCAGGCAATTAATTCAATATTATATCTGTTGCGAGTTCCAAACTCATAGGATACCTAAGCCTATCAAGGTACTCAATATATCCTTTCATCTTAAGGACATGAGGACCCACTGACTGCCCCTCTTGCATCTTGCATGCATTAAGGGCCTTCACCACATCATACCTCTCTTGCCTAGCTTGCACTTGGAACATTTCAATTAAGCGCTGTGCTAGGTCAAAAGCTGCTTCCATGTGTTCAAGGTCATTCTGAAGAGCCTTACACATGGTGGCAAGCATAATGCAGGCAACATCATTAGAATCATCAACATGTTTCTTATGTTGCTCCTTATCTGCCCTAGAAGCATTGGCAGCGGGTTCAGCAGGAATGGGTTCGTTAAGAACGTATAGTTTCTTCTCTTGCCTAAGAACAATTCTTAAGCTTCTGATCCAATCAGAATAGTTTGTACCATTCTCTTCAAGATTGTCCTTCTCAAGGACGGATCACAGTGACAAGGGTTGATTATTGTGAGATGCCATTCTACAATAAAACATGCAAACAATATGAGCACATATAAGTATCAAAACATTTACCATCTAAGAGACAAATAATGTATTTCACAAATACTCCCACTAAATTATACACCTTCAAATACAAGCATGTATCATATAATTATAATGGGCTAAGATCCATATTTTATTTGATTTTAGTTTAACTGAGTCAATGCCCAAAATCAAGCTATTTAGGTAGATAACACTTATCAATCATATCATATATGACTCTTAGAACTTTTATGAGATTCTAGACATCTTATATCAACACATGTTTTAATCTCATCTATGCCTTGGGTCAAAACTCTTTTGAAAGCACCAATTAAGTTTAACCTTTTTCAAACATATGAGACACATTGAACGATGCACCCAACTAAGTTAAAACTACATCAACCGTTATCTCATCTTGGTCCATATTAAGATATAATGATGCACCCAACTGAGTCAAAACTACATCAAAATACACGAATATTTCACAAGTGTTCTAATCAAGGAGTGACATAAAACTTAAACATTTAAGAAGGTTTTTCCATATAACAACAAACATTGCATGGTTATATATGAAACTTATGTGTACATAACCATGAACATGGGAGTTCCTACTTTAGGATCAAACAAATATTCATGTAATAAATAGCAATTATAAATTACATAATCATTTAATTCTCAAAATTTAGGGATTCAAATAATCATGTTAATCAAATTAAATATGAACATCAAATCCTAAACAAACAATTTGTTTCAATTTGAGAATTTACTAATCTAATTAATCAAATTAAAAAGATCAATAACCCATGTAGAAGATTAATTACATCAATCAACTATTAATCATAATCATGTTATATCGCATATAATTGTTTCACAAACAATACACATAAAATCATCAATCTATATCACATAGCATGATAAAGCATATAATCCAATTATATCTAGCATGCCAATTTAACCTAATCATGATTAAACGTGGCTCTGATACCACTGTTGGATTTTGAGGTTACATACGCAGCGGAAGATTTATATAATTCACAAAACCCTAGCCATGAATTTGTCTAATATGAATAGATTAAAATTATGAATATAGATTTACTAACCTTGGTTGCGAGTTTGTCTTTCGTACACGATTCGTAATTCACCTTTGAGTCATAGATGAAACTTTGATCTTCTTCCTTGTTCTTCCTTGTGATGAATTAATAATGCTAGGCCTTCAAGCTTTAGGCGATAAAGCAATCACCCTCTATCGGTAATCCACACGCGAACGAACCAAGATCGAATCTTGTTGGATTGCTAGATGATCCCCGATTGTTGAAACGCTTTTCAACAATCTATGGCTAATATGGAATTGAATCTAGGGTGTTTTGATCTTTGATTCGTAATCAAAATCAAGAGATTTGTGTT
Organism: Adenophora triphylla var. japonica; assembly: GCA_022495995.1. Classification (NCBI taxonomy): domain Eukaryota; kingdom Viridiplantae; phylum Streptophyta; class Magnoliopsida; order Asterales; family Campanulaceae; genus Adenophora; species Adenophora triphylla. The sequence goes on from JAFEMH010002882.1 coordinate 156,156, forward strand.
TCTCAAGCCCTAAAATTAGTGTGTCTTGGCTGAGGCAAAAGGGTATATTTATACTTTATAAATATTTCTAACAATTAGGAAGAAACCCTAATCCAAGTCAAAAACTGATGTGCTAAAACGGGCCGGGGGCTGGGCGGTCGCCCACTAAGGTTCCCAGCGGCCGCCCAGTTGTACAGCCTTTTATGATCTTTCGAAAAACTTTGTGAGCGGTTGCCCACAACTCCCCGGTGGTCACCCAGCTGTACAGCGGATTATTACCTTTTGGAACTTCTTTGTAGGCGGTCGCCCACTATTCCCCTTGGCGGTCGCCCAGCTGTACAGTTCCATATTTGAGCCATTTTCAATCCGTTCTTTGTGTATAACCCTATAGGAATTATATTTATGTTGGTAGTGAGTTGAAACTTCAATCTCACAAGACATAAGTGGTCTCTAGCAAGACATTATGTCCACCCGATTAATATAACATCAAACTTGATTCCTTGATAGATCAATGTCACAATCCCTTTGTCTCACGAAGTCATATTGAACATAAGTCATGGTCCATGTCAACTTATATTGTTCAATGCTTTCTTGATTCCGAATATGTTGATAATCCAAGTGCATTTGTCTATCAAATCTCTTGAGTGTGGCCACACATTTCATCAACACAATTCATCGAGGGGCCCAAGCAGACATCTCTCTTAACGAGGGACAAATCCCATCTTGACTTATCATTCTTCCCTACAAGAATCCAGTCGTGCCAACATAGCCCTTATTGCTATCCTATTAAAGATAGTGTTAGACTACATCAAACACAACGTCCATCTTGTGGAAGATGATGATAATCTCAGGTACTAGGGATTCCAATGACACGACTATCATGAGATTTAATCATGACATATATGACCACATACCATGTCATAAATCTCATAGATGGGTCAGTCCAGTACCTTGCTCTCTAAAAGTACCCATAAGTGTAATGTGCATCCCCATGCATATAATAATCTCTATGATTATCCATTACCAACTTATACTAGTTATTCACAATAACTAGGGACTCAAAATATTATAACAAACATGTAAAGCATATAATACTCAAGATAAACATTTTATATTATAAATGGTAAAGATGATTATATAACAATATTAGTTATGAGTCAAAATAACTATAAGCTTAGGGCATTACACTAACAAATCCATGGTTGACAATGCTGCGGGTGGCTTTCTAGGAGCCAAGACATCGCAAGAGACTAAAGAAGTTTTTGAAATATTGGGAGTTAACTCCCAACAAAAGAGTATGAGGGGAACTATGAGAGGTGTGCATGAGTTGAGTGTGAGCGATGATATATCTAGGCAGATAGCACAATTGAACAAGAAACTTGACATGCTAAGCATACATGGTGCTTCTTCTATTAATAATAATTTTCATGATGCTTGTTCTACTTGTGGTTTAAATACTCATGCTACCAATGTCTGTCCTAGTGGTGTACAATTTTCTGAACATGCATATGTAATGAATTGTTATGCCCCAAATCCTCCTCAAAATAACCCCTACATCAACACTTACAATCCAGGGTGGAGGTAACACCCGAATTTCTCATGGGGAGGTAATCAAAATTAGCAATTCAAGCCTCTTCACACTCCTCCCCCCACAAGGGAAATTTGAGCAAAGTAGGTGGCCTTGGGAAGAAGCAGTGACACAGATGAAACTTGAGCAGAAACAACTACAGAGACAACAAGAAGCTGCAGTCAGAAAATTAGAGATACAGATTGAGCAGTTGGTGGAGGCTTTACAAAGCCAAAAACAGGGTAATCATCAAAATCCACCGGAGCAAGCAAAGTCAATCATGACTATTTGGGATGAAGGTGATGAAATTGAGGAGGTTTTTCTTTCTTCTCTTTGCTTAGATGATAATGAATATGATGACTATATTGAGAAAGAAAGGAGTTTAGGGGTAACACATGATGTGTTTTCTACTATTAATTTAAATTCTCCCCTCCTAGAAGATGTGAAAACCACACCCGCATGTATAGAAGTTTTTAAAAAGGGAAGTGAAATGAGAGATCCTGGATGTTTTACCATTCCAATCACAATGGGGAATGTGGGGTTTAAAGGCATGATGGACCTAGGAGCTAGTATTAATTTAATGTCGTATTCTGTTTTTAGGCAACTAGGGTTGGATGACTTGAAACCTCCTACAATGTCAATATAATTAGTGGATCAGTCGATCAAGCGACCTTTAGGAGTTGTAGAAAGCGTGTTGGATTAAATAGACAAAGGCCTAATTCCAGTTGACTTTGTAGTGTTGCCTATGGAGGAGTCAGAGGGTGCTCAAGCTCCTATATTACTTGGGAGACCATTCATGTTTAATACCAATGTGGTGATTGATGTGTTAAAGGGTATGATTTCAATGACTGTGATGGGAGAAATATTAGATTTTACATGATTGATTACTTGAAAGGACCTCCCCCTAAGGAAGAGTTTATCGAATATATAACCCATCTTGAAATCAATAAACAAGGTTTGAGGGACGATGAGAACTATAGGGATAAATCGGAAGTTTATGCTATGAAAAGTAATAAGAAGGCCGACGAACACTCTTGGAGTGACGGACCATATCACCCCTAGGCCGATCCCACAAGGGGTTGGTGTCCCCATTAAAATATTTCTTCCCTCTAAAGTCTAATACTATCGACTCATGTGCTAAATTTGAAGAGTGTTGTTTTCTTGATATATGTGATACTTTTTTGCTAATATGTGTGATCAAGATAACATCTCTTATGATTTTGTTGAGAAAGATGAGGTTCTTGATGTTAGTAAGACCAAGGCACTGAATGAGTTTGGGGGAGAGGTCCCTATGAAAAATAAAAAGAAGATAAAGGCCAAGAAAAGAGCCACAAATTAAAATTTCTTGGGCTCCACCCGATTTAATCAAGAATGGTATGTGTGGAAAATTGTGGGTATTTGTGCCCGTGAATGTTCAAGGTGGGCCAAGGAAAGAAAATCTAAGGCCAAAGACAAGATGGCCACCTCCAATCCCCATTGAATTGGGACTCCGGTCGGGCAAACGAACTTAACCAAATGCGCTTATTGTGAGGCAACCCAAGTAGGTACGTTTTATTTACTTTATCTATTTGTTTTGTCGTGTCATATCATCCTTTGAACCCAAGACATGTTTTAGTTCTCTTTGCTATGAAGACATAGCATGTTTTGAGTTTGTGGGTAGATATCTCTCCGAGTTTGTGGGTTTATAGGTGAGTGTATATAGTGTCACCCTAAAAAAATAGAAAAATTTAGAAATTTTGTTCTTTTCATATTTTGTGATGTTGGCAAGAGTCGATAATGATTTGAGTGTGCTTTAATTTTAAAATCTTAAGTGTTATTATCAATATGAGAATATAATTGCATTGAAACATGTAAAGCATGATTACTGCACCTTTCACTTCTATGCTATTTTTCTTGATCATTGTTACCAATTTAGGAAACCTTTATAGGATAACTTTAACATTCTTGGGGTCCCTAGAACATGTTTACATGACTGTCAATAACACATCAATAGGCTATTCGGGAAGTGATATTTGGCTATTTTATTTGAACCCTATTTGCAAGCCTTGAACTTTCTCGTCACTTAAAAATTTCTGCCATAACCCCTTTTGAGCTTGAAAAAGAATGAAATCTCTTACAAAGTGCGAGGTTATCTTAGACCACCATTCACCTTCATTTGTACCAACATTATCCTACCATTTAAATTTATACACTATTTTTCACCTTTTCAAAAAAGTGAAACCAGGGAATAAATGGAAATTGTGAGAGATGTGTGAAAAATCAAGGGTTGAGGGGAAAGTGGTCAATCAAAAGAAAGAAAATGGTTATGTATTGTAAATAGGTGCTTGAGCAAAGTATCTAAATGCACATTCTTCGTGATATATATTTGTACAAAGCAAAGAAAAAAATGGTAAAAGAAAAGAAAAGATTGAAAAGCCTTGCATTCTCTAATGTTGAAGTGGAAAGTGACCAAAAAGAAAGAAAGATGATCAACCCCATGCGTGAAATATGCAAAATCATAATTTTGGGGGTTGAATCAATGGGTTGGCATGGAGCGGAGTGATAAATTCAAAGTGAGAATATGTGTTGAAGACTCTTTAGTTTCACTTGCTTGACTTCGTAGGTTCTTATCTTCTTTTGTAACCTTGATCCTAGCCCGCGATTGTCACGATACATTACAAGCTATAAAGCCATATTTGATCCCTAAATAGTAGTCGAGTTGACAGTTGTGTTTAAACATTCGTATGATTGTCCTTGTGCAACTTCATCTTGTTATCATTGATTTGGAGCATGACATAAATGACCCTATAAAATATCTTACTTTGTTAACATTGATCTCCCATCTATTCATTCATATTATAATATTGTGGTGGATAATTGTAAGTTAGATACATCCATGTAAATATAATTCCATGTTCATGATGATGCTTGTAGATTATGTGCGTTGTAAGATATGAGACTTAGTTGTGCCAACAACCTATTATGTGAATTGAACAATCCAAAAATATTTTTCTTTGTTTTAATTAATTAATTAAGTTTTAGTTTGTTTTAGTTTTGTTTTACTCGAGTACGAGCAAAAAATAAGTTTGGGGGTATTTGATAAATGTGGTATTACACATTCAAAATATATATTTCCAAGCCTATTTTTTGTTCAAAAACCTTGGGAATTTAATATATTTGTTGAGTGTTTTGAAAGTACAGGTGTTGAATTGCATTTAGGTGAAAAAGGAGAAAAATTGATTTTATAAAGTTTAGAGGCCAAAGAGCTGAAAATTGGAAGATGAGGGCTGCAGCTGGAAATAGGAGCTGGCCACAATTCTTGGAAGGTTGGCCGAGACCGACCGCGCCAAGGACTAGAGCGGCCACGCGGATGAGGCAGTAAGTCAGAGCGATCGCTCGGCCATACCAAGGGCGACCGCGCCTGGCCTTGGACTTTCTAACAGATTATTTGTGAAGGATTCTGGCTCGTCTCCAGATTGAAGGCAATTCCAAAGGAATCTGTGACTGATTTGTGATGGATTTTTGGCTGAATCCAAAGTTGACTAGGAATTGACCTATTTTGGCTGTAAATTAGGAATCTCTCCCCCTCCTACTATATAAAGAACCCTAGACTAGATTTTTGGATCTCCTCTCCATCTCTTCTTCTCCCTTATCATATTTACAATTTAAATTAGTTTTTTTTTTACAAGATTGAAGGTTTAGTTATTTGATTTTAATGGTCCTTCGCGGATAATTAACTTGATTCATGGATCGAGGTAAGTAAAATTTGGATCTTTATGTTATTGATTTAGTTCTTTCCATCTCTCTCATTCTTGTTATTCTCAACATTTTTTAATATCATTCTTTGGCTTCAATTGGATGATTAAGATACTTTTGGCCATTGAATTTATTTGGATATAAATCGTTTCACTCAAATGGATGATTTATACATTGACCATTTTTGACAAAAATAGATTTAATTGATGATCTCACGAAAATTAATGAATCTAGATTTTTACGTTCTTGTGTTCTTAATTTAATCGCTTGAATGTTTATATTGAATTCACAGAATATATAAACAAGATAAAGATATTAGGGTTTTAATGTTTTTATCGACTTCACGGAAGATATTAAAATCTTAACTCTATATTTTTGTGAACGAACTCAAGAATGAGATTGAATTATTTTTGCATGATTTAAAAATCATAAAGAGACAATTTGTTATGATCCCCAATCCATAAATCCTTTGTGTCCTTGATTTATTTATTGAATTTATTTCTTGCTTTTTTAGGATTAATAATCAAAAAAATCTAAAAACCCTTTTTTTACTTTCTACACTAATAAAATACACTTGTTCCACCATAGTCCCTGTGAATTCGACTCTTGCTTTGTGCATATACTATAGTGATAAACTAGAACACTTGATAGATAATTTATTAAGAGGAAGATTTCTTCCATCACTCATGCATCATTCTGTGTCTTAAGACACTTTTTTGACCGGTCGGTTTGACCTGGGGGCTATTTTATGTTTTTGATCAAAATAATTTTTTTTGCAAGTTACCATATGAAAGAATCAACGAATGTCCCTTCGGAGTTGTCCCAAAAATGAATTGTCCCTCAAATTAAATATCCTTCACAAGTTTCATTACATATAGATTTGTTTTACAAAGAACTAAAATAATTACTAGGTCAATAGGTTTGGCTTCGAATGGTGGATTACAATGAGAATGTGAGACCTTTGCCCAAAATTGTTCGTTTTGGGGAGTGTAATACAAGTAGAATACAAGGGGCTCACATTCTAACGTGATGATCCATTATTTGATGACTTAGGTATAAACCCCAAAACGGATTTACTTCCATCTAACTAAAATAGGACTTAAAATTTGAAAAAGTCAATGTGTTGTCTTGTGCGAGACAAGTGTTTTATTCTGTCCGTTTTGTGCCATTCGGTAAAACCTTTAAAGCCTTCATACCCCTCTTTCAGCCGATTTATAGGAACTCGATCATAGTTTAACACGACTGTACACATCTAGGTCCATCATCAAGGCAACTAGCTCAACACAATGACTAATTCTTCTCCCATCACTGAAGCTGATGTCAAGGTTTTGCTTGCTCAAGCCTACATTAGACTAGAGGAACAAAGTAACAAAATGGAGGAGAAAAGTGCTCAAATAGGCTCCCTACTCAAGGAAATCTATGAGATGAAGTCAAGAAGGCTAAAAAGCAAAAGAAGAAAGAAGATGAATCCTCGAGCTCATATCGAGACCTACACTTGGTCCATACTTACAATGGGTGTTGATAACCAAATTTTAGCCCAATGCTTTCCTCAGACTTTTGAGGGGGCTGTAAGAGATTGGTACATGTCCCTTCCCACATCTACAAGGCTTGATTGGTCGACTGCATGTCTAGTGTTTCAAAGGCCTTTTGAAGATAACTCTACATATCGCCTCGCTAGGAGGGATCTTGAGCATTCCAAATAGTATCCAGACGAGTCTTTTTCTGACTTCGCTAGAAGGTGGAGGCTCAAGCTTACTAAAATTGTTGAAAGACTCAATCTTAAGGAACAAATTCACATCTTCCTCCAATCACTTTGTAAGGACTTCCAAGATAAGCTTGCCAATAATTACTTTCCTAGTTTCAATGAGCTCCATAAATCTGGAATAAGGATCGATGGCCTCTTTAAGAGTAAGCAGGAGACAAAAGAAGATAGTGGCTTTCGCTCTAACAAAACTGCTACAAGCAAGTATGCCTCAGTTAATGATATTACATTTAGCCGTCCCAATACCGGTAGATACTTCGATGTTACCCCTCCCAAGAAGAAAAAGAGGCACTATGATAAGCTTGAAGGTATTACTCAAGAGGGCCTCCTTGACATCCTCGTAGAAGAAGGAAATATCAGAATAAAGAAAGGTGGTCCTCCAAAGGATGTGGGTCCTAACCATGCTTATCACCTCTTTTGCAAGTTTCACACCACCATCGGCCATGACACCAACAATTGGCACCATCCGAAGGATCTCATCCAAGACCTCATTGACAAGAAGGAAATTGAAAAACCTAATTTTTTTCACTAATCCTCTACCATAGACATGAAGAAGTTGAAGCCTTAAAGAATACAAGATCTACACCAACCACATTGGGGCTATAACTATCCTCTCCAGTTCTCCTTTTAAAAAATAAATAGATTAGGTCAATTTCCTAGTATGAACTCGATGAGTTTTTCTGTCATTCTAGTCCACCTCCTTCCTATCTAGTTTGTGTCAAGTAAACTATCTAGTCAATTTTGAATTTCCTCATTAATAAAAGTTATTTCTTATTCCTATACACTTTCCTAAAGTTGTTGTACCTCATGAATATCATTAACATCATGCAACTTCTGAGAATGATGAGTTAGCTCAAGATAAACATGATAAATACTTACTAAGCTAGGTTAATAAGGAGTAATGGACCCACGAACAATAATCATCACAAAATTAACACATTGCGAAAAATGATGGTTATGTCTAAACGAGTTTGAGAATGAAAGCTATCATTAGAAGGCCAAAAAGCTAAACATCATCACACATCATCACACCTGCTGAAAGTTAAGGATCAACAAATAAAGAATACCAAAGGCGCTGCTGTCAACACTCATCCCAAGAAGATGTGGGGCTACTCAAGTCAAAAGCTTTGAGAGTATTATAAAAATAGAATAAAAAAAAACTCTCAAGCGTTCATCACCTCAGAAAAAGGAAAAAGTTCCAAAGAAGTTGCAACGTAATAAGGGAGGATTCCTCAAACATCATATCCTCTTACAACAATCAAGCTCAACGACAATGCAAGCAAAGAAGACTTTCAGCACCAGTTCACCTCCATCAACATTATCCATGAAGAAAAATGTTCATCCCTAAGTTGTACTGATGATTGGCTTTCCTCTTAAAACTCATCAAGACATTTCTAGATGATTCACTTGCAAACAATCAAACAAACATTCAAAATATCAAAAGATAAAAATGTATACATGGGTTCATTAAAGGTAGAATATCTTTCTTAAATCCTTGAGCCATATAACATTCTTTGTTGAGTCCAGAGACATCCTTTTTCCCACTCTCTTACACTCTCTTAAAATCCAAGCATCAAGAATAGGGGATGTCTATCCTTTCTTTCCCCAATCAATTTCTTCTCAAATCATACAAACTTTTCAAGGCAAAAAAATCTATGCTAGGGGCTATCCTCTAAGTCTCCTAAGTCTCGTGTATAAAAGAGTAATCACAAAGGTCAATTCCAAAGAATCGATGCTTGGATCATCCCCTAGCAAAATTCAAAATACACTTCTTTCTGAGTCCTATTCGAGTTAACATACTTGGTCAAAAAAAGAAAAGGCGCAAAAGAGATGCCCACTAGATTGAAAACCTAAAAGGGCGATCTATGCATAAGAAAGGCTGCGTCACATAAAAATATAAAAGAAAAGAAAAATTCAAAGACAAAAGAATAACATACTTTGAACTTCTTCAAAGTTAATCAACCTTACAAGCCTTCTCACCAATTCGCCTACAACATACCAGATTCTTGGGGCTTAATGCTAAAAGGAGCTTTGGACAATACATGCCTCAAAGCAAGAAAAATTGGAGATTTACCTCAGACCTAGATATGATTACACAAGGTTACTCATAAAAAACCTACAAGAAAAATGATGAAACAGTACAATAGTATTGTACGAGACAAGCTTTCTCGCACGAGACAATCTTACTGAACTCCAGAAATTTTGTAAAAAACCTGATTCAGTTCCAACTTGTCAAACTAAGTCTCCAACCTACAAAAATCTATCCCATACAGTTCATCTCATATATACATTTATCCATGTACTCATACACAATTATACACCATATTCATGACCAAGATCGATCGAATTGGCCATTTCATTAACAGACGTGGGACCACCACATGTGTCAAAGTTAAAACTAAAATCTGGAAAATCTACTTGGAGTCATATTATGTGCACAAGTACCAATTTATAGGGTTCAGGTACACTTAACGTCATTCATTTACAAGGTTCAGGTACAACGAACGTCATTCATTTACAGGATTCGGGTATAACAATCGTTATTCATTTATAGGGTTCAGGTACACTGAACGTCATTCATTTACAGGGTTTAGGTACAACGAACATCATTCATTTACAGGGCTCCGATACGACGAACGTCGTACATTTACAATGTTCAGGTATAACGAACATCATTCATTTACATGGTTCGGGTACAACGAACGTCATTCATTTATAGGGTTCAGGTACAATGAATGTCATTCATTTAAAGGGTTTAGGTACACCAAACGTCATTCATTTACAAGGTTCATGTATACCGAACGTCATTCATTTACAGGGTTCAGGTACACTGAGTGTCATTCGCTTACAGGATTAGGGTACATCGAACGTTATTCACTTACAGGGTTCAGTTACACCGAATGTCATCCAACACTTTCAGGTTTGGTTCAGGGACGTCATCAACACCTGCAGGGTTTGCTCCACCGAACGACATCAACCGGGTATTTTCAAAATTCGTTCAGAGTCTTGATTCCTCGGTATGAATTTATCTTCATTTACAAATTGATTTTCAAAATACCTTAAATAGCCTTTTTCAAGTATTTTTGAGTTGAACTACGTTTGGTCAGATTCCTACTCAGGATACGTAGGCGACTTTTAGCACGACCACCTATAAATGTTTAGAATGATGTGTTTTCTATCAACGACACTACTTCTTTCATTAGTCATGTCGCCAGAGTGGCTTTGTAGACACCCCATTCTGAACCCATATTACATGATTACACTACTCTTGATCTCACATTTGTGTTTTGATGAAGATTCGTTAGTTTTGTAAGGTTTCGTTAGGTTTTTGACTAACTCCATTAGCTTTGGACTTAACTGACTAATAAAATAACTAGAGAGGGAAAATAGTAAATCTGGGTTTCTTTTCTCGCAGGAGACAACGTTTCTCTTACGAGACAACCTCTCTGGAATATGATATGATTCACTTTCCTTCTATGTTTTGATCTCTTTCTTGATCTCTACTCTGCTAATCCGGGATTTACCTTATTTTGTGACTTCCTAATACCTTCCTATGACTTAATCAAATCAAGCCTTTTATTCCTTCCTTGCTTGCTACTCCTAATCTTGGTGAACAATTCCTATACACCTATAAATACAAGGATTCCTCGTACTTGTTTCGGGCCCCCTACACACATTTTGCTGGTTTCTCTCCTAGAAAGGAATCACAAAACTCTACAAAAACTTCTTCAAATTCGTCCACAATCATCCTCCTACAAAGATTTCAAGCCTTTGTCAACACCATCTATTGAAATTGCTCCAAAAAATAAGGTAAACTTTATACTTCTTATATTCTCATCTCAACCTCTCTATTGACTTTTATAGTAGTATAATCCCATAAAAAAAGGTTAGCCTATAGCCTCTGCAATTCATGAAGATGGTCTAGAATTACAATAACCCGACATTCTAACCTAATTAATTAAAACTATTTTTTATATGTTCTACATGTTTTATTTGCTTAAATCGATTTCTTTGAATAATTTGATGAACACCTAGAAGCAATTAAGACCAATCATAAAATTGGGTGTGTGAGTACGCCAATCCAATTCGCGACCCTTTTTAGGTGCATTTTAATGTAATAAAATTGCATTAGGGGCGTTTTGGTAAATTCCCGGTCCATTCCGAGACTTTCGGGAACTTTTTATAAGTTTCGCACGAAGGAAGTGCTTTTAAGTCATTTTTATGTACAGAAGGACCTACAAGGAATTAAACCACTTTAGACCTTTAAGGGAATATCTCAGAAGGTTCCAGAATGGCAAATTGGCGCCAGAAACGGTTATGGTCACCTTGTGTCACGCGACAAATTGAGGCATGAAAATTGGTTACAGAATACCGTGCGACACAACAGGCCCTCACCAGCAGCCTATAAATAGAGCCCTGGACCTCTCATTTCTGGATCCCTTTTCCAGCACCCTACTGTCACCCTGCCAAAATTCCCCCAGAAACGCATCTCTCTCCTCCTTCCACACAAACCTATACCAATTCCCTTCCAATTCCTTCATCTCTCATATCACCTCACCCATCTACCTTCATACATACTTCACACCATTGAAGATCCAAGGCTAGCACTCCATCTGTGCTCGAATCCGCACCTCCTGCAGCTGGTTAGAAGGCTAATACACCTAACTTGGTGTATTGGTGGTGGATCTACAAGGGTAACAAATCCTTCCTACCTTATATCTCTTATTTACTTGCTCCTTGCATAATTCCTGTTCATCCACCTGATAATTGAGCTCCATCCGCTTTAATTATCAGGTGGCAATCGCCATCTCTCTGTTTAATCTGCTGAGCTCTGTTTTATTGTTGTTCATCATGTAATTTGGATCATTATTGGTTGCTTGTTTGCCAAGGGAGGGTGGATCTCCCCATATCCACACCCCCTTGGTCATTTCATTGCTAATCTGTGATATTTCGGGTTGAATTGGTGTTGTGTTTGGATCTAATTTGAAATCTATTCATCCTGTACCTGAATCTGTAAGGTTTCTGCAGGTGGAAACCTGTGTCACGCGACACAATTGGACATGTGGAGTCCTGTGTCACGCGACACAAGTAGCCACTTTACAGAAATCATCATTTCAGTTGTAATCTGTTCATCTGTTTCATTTGTCTCAGTTGTAATTCGTTCTTCTGGTTCATTTATCACTCATAGCAGAGTGTGGATCCTCAATATCTACACTCATGTGAAGTGGTTGTGTTCTGAAATCTGAGCTTTGTAAGACCTTTGCAAACTGGCATCGATGTGTCACGCGACATACTTGGCCATCCCAGGTCCTGTGTCACGCGATACATGTGACCATTTTGCAATTGGTTCATTTCAGTTGTAAATTGTTTATAGCTCTGTAAGTATGGTGTGGCCTCCCATAACCAAAAGGTTCACAGGTTGTAATTCCCTTGTTGATCAATAAAACGAAGCACTTCCATGCGTTTTATACATATCTTGTCACACACATTTCGCACACACTTTTGAATGTTCTGAATGTTGAACATAGAAAGACTCGTCTACGGACGAGGCATGCTGGGTGAACTCTCGGTTCTTCCCAACACGTAACCTGACCCCCGAACTCATTTTCTCTTTCAAAAGGTTTTCAATGTTTCCATAAAAATGGCGTGGCGACTCCTAAAATTTCAGTATTTTTCGGCGAGGGTACATTCAGTGGCGACTTCGCTGGGGACTTGAAACCTGTTTTTAAAAGTGGGTCAAACTTTCGTGCGTGTTCAACATCTTCCTCATTCATTTGTGTGTGCATTGTGGGTGACATTATATGTGTATAAATGCATTTAGTGTGTTGGTCCCAAAGGTGGCAACAAGGGTGAAAATACAGCTAGAGGGAGAGGGGTGAATAGCTGTTACAAATTTTTCGCCCTCTTTTAAAAAATCAACCTCTTGCTTACAATACCGCTTGCAGTTGATAATACACTGCAAGTAGAATTGTAAAATGCACAGCGGAATAATGAAGATACAAAGCGGTTTTGGAGAGGCAGTTTGTAAAGCAGTTTGATGATGCGGTTTTTATAAGTGCAGTTTTACAAACACGTGTGGTTTTGACAATGTTAACTCCAAACACTATTTCACAATAATGGATAACTAAATAAAGATCAAACAGAGACAGAGATAAATAATTAGTAAACATAAGAAATATAAATGCAGTAAAGTAAGAACACGTGATTTGGAGTGGTTCAATCGATAAACGATCTACGTCCACTACCAAGATGGTTAGTCTTGGATTTTCAAGAGTGATTTTACTATTGAGTATAAGAGATTACAAGTTACAAAGATTGATACTCAAATCTAAAATCTATTCTATGAAGATCAAATCCTAGACTATAACCAGTGTATCTCAAATGAATAATCTATGTGATTAAACAAGTGAGGTGTGTGTGTGAGAACAAGATCAAGGCTCTTTAAATCTTTGAGATGTAGAGCACAATGATTCTTGAATGTGTTAAGGCTTGAATTCTGGGCTGGGAAATATTTCTTGAAGGTTGAAGATGAAGATTCAAAGGGTTGAATAATTTCTGGGCAGAGCTTCAGCTTCTATGAACACAACACTTTCAATTTTCTCAAGCAATCTTCAAATGGTGAAGATTAGGGGTATTTATACCCAAGCACCAAGGAACTAACCGTTGGACACAGCTGTTGCAAGGACAGTACTTGATGCTTTCCCCTTTGTCCACAATATACACTTTCATCCTTTGGTACATCAGCTGCAGATAAAGCTGATCAGGCTCCAGCTGCAAGCAATGAGGTTAGGACACCTGTCACCTTTTCAAGATCCTTGCAGATCTTTTCTGACATTGAATCACATGACAAGATTTAGTGGTTGACTTTTGATATTGCTGACGTGGATTTCAACGGTAAAAAGTGGTTCACTTCAAGTCTTTAATCATTGGATGCGATCTGGCGTGGAGCGGTTGATGAAGTGCGGTTTTACCAGGAGGTTGCAAAGTGCAGTTGAAATATTGGAACTATACAAGTGCGGTTCACCAAGCGGTTGTATTGCATTTGTTCAAGGAGCAGATTCAAAGAGGAATTCCACATGCAGTTGCATGTGCGGTTCATAAGTGCGGTTTTGAAACTGCTTGGAACTGCAACCTTATATCCAATGAGTCTTGTGCCAGTCTTCAAGCCTAATTTTAACCTATTCTATAAAATGGACTTAGCTAAAAAATTGAAGTCTAAGCTTCATTACATAGGGTCCTAAAGTCCTTAAAATAGACAGGAGGTTATGGTATCAATCAAATCTAATACAAAATAGGAGGGTTATAAAATATGCATACCCAACAATCTCCCCTATTTGATTGATGCCATTACCTACTATAACTAAAGCAAACATTGTTCTTGGAAAAAACATGTCCATAAGAATTAACATGGTAATTCATGTCCCAAGTCAATGCACACACAAGCTTAAGCTATAGATTTCTATACTATCTAAAAGATAAAAACTTACAATATGAAAAGTATAGAAATGCATTCAGTGCACTTGAAAAGATATGAGTTTAAGTTTAAAGTGCGGTTTAAACTGAATGTTTAACCTTCATTTCAAAAATATGATTTTAAGTTAGAAAATATTTGAATGAGGTTATAAACCATGAGCGGTTTCATTGTTCTACAAACAAGCAGTTTGATATGAACAAGGTTTTGGAACCATGATGCAATTTCCATTAATTCCTTAAGCAATTACAGATACAAGGAATGAAAGAAAATTACAGGGTTACAAATATCAAAAGAGGTTGGACAAAAATACAAAGAGTGTGGTCCAACATTATCAAAAAGGAGTTCAGCAAAAAGGAAAGAAATTACATAGAAGGGGCGGTCCTAATGCTGACGCGGTTGGTGATAATGATGCTGTTGCTGGGAAGACTGATGGCGCGGTTGATCACGACGCTGGTTGACTTCTTGATTTGGCACTTGCGGTCCAGATGGTCTGAATGCTGAGCTTTCACCACGAATGGTTCTTCTTAGGGCTCCAACCTCTTCAGCTTGTCTTCCAAGGGTAGTCTCAACTGCTCTGAGTGCGGTTACAGATTGAGCAACAGTTGAATTGTTGGCATCAACAGCTCTTGTGTTGGCAGCAACACTCTCCTTGATTTCACCTAAATAGAGCTCGATGGAGGAGTTGAGAGTGTTGTAGAAAGTGTGAATCTCCCCTGAATATCTGCGGTTTGGTTAGAGAGAGCTTCTCTCAAGGGTTCCAAATCAACAGAGACATTCATGGAGGTTCTCAACTCCTTGATAGAATTGTCCAGCTTCAGGTTGAATCCAGCCTTAAGGTTCTCAAATCTAAAACTGATGTCATCATCAAATGTTTTGATTTTGTCTTTGAGACTGTCTCCCACAATGTTAAGGTCAACATTGATTCTGTCTTTGAGGGAGTCTAGCTCAGTGAGAATCTTGAGTTCCAAGGCATCCAGGGTGGCTTGGGATGGAGCGGTTGAAGTTGAAGCTTGTTTTTGCGGTTAAGAGTCTTGAATGGCTTTCATGAAATATTCAAGGGCAGAGTTGGTGGAGGAGACAAATTCATCAGAAAGATTGGTGAGCATCTCATGAAGTTGAGTTTTTGAAACTACATCACCCATAGCTCTGAGAACTCCACTGGCTAAGTCTTGCTTAAATCCCTGAAAGCATGCTTCAGCTACGGTTTTAACAGCTTCAGCGGTTTGATTTGTGGAAGCGGTTTGGGTTGTGGAACCTCTCTCACCCTTAATGGAATCAATCAATTGAGCTTTTAAGATTGCCATTTAAGTGGTTTGAGAGTCCACTTTGGAATGCAAGGTGCGGTTGGAGGCTTCAAGGGAGGAGTTGGATGCAGCCAAGTGTAAGTACCCAAATCTGGCTCATGCCTTCCGGTTAAATTTCCCGGCAATTTCGGTAAGTTTCCCGGTAATTCCCCGGACCTTCCTAGTGTTCCGGAAATATTCCGGAACTGTTCCAAATTGAATAAAGGCTGAAAGGGAGCCTTCCCAATTAAGAAACACGTTTTTCTTAATTGGGAGGAGGCTTCTAGAATTTGCCACCTTGCATGGTTCTAGAAATGCTGAGTCATAAGGGATAATGCCGCACGGCTGCATTAGCTCGAGGTCTCTGGCCGCACGGCTTCATTAGCCTTATCCAGACTGCCTATAAATAGAGCCCTCCTCTACCCATTTTAGATATCAACAAAAAGGCATCACTCACTCATAATACGAATAAGTCCTCCCAAGGAGCTGCTGGAAGTCCAAGAAGGTGAAGAAGAAGGCCAAGAAGCTACCTCCCTCCTCCTTGAAGATCCAAGATCAAGTCCTCCTCCTAGCTCCGTCCAAAGAAGAAGAGGAAGCCATTGGTAACCTCGCACACCCTAACCTTGCATCCTAATTGCTTTATGTGATTATAATTGCTCATTGCATTCATACATTGCATTTATCTTGCTTGGGACTTGGTAGTTTATCATAAAGATCATATCTTTATCCCCCTTCCCCCTTTGCATGCCTTAGGCATCCTTTGCCATTAAAGATGTAATCTTTGAATGAAAGGTGCATCCTTTGCACCTAAAAATCCTATTTTTCCATAAAAACATCATCTTCATGCATCCTTTGCATATAAAAATCCAATCTTTCTTCATAAAAATGCATCCTTTGCATTCAAATCATTTTCCAAGCATCCTTAGGCATTAAAGATCATATCTTTATCCTAAATTAAGCATCCTATGCTTTTCAAAATACAATCTTCATGCATCCTTTGCATATTCAAATACCAATTTCTTCATAAAAATGCATCATTTGCATAAAAATCATGTCTTTATGCATCATTTGCAAATAAAAATCATTTCTTTAAATCAAATGCATCCTTTGCAACCCAAAAATGTCATCTTTTCATTAAAAATGTCATTTTTACATGCATTCCCCCATGTCCCCATTAGCAACCTCGGAACGGACCGGTGTAAAAGATCCTATCTTTACATCGTTCCTTCCATAAAGGTTTCATAATTTCTTTAGAAAAGGACAACCTTGAACCCTATATCTCCGATTATCACTTAAGATGAGTATGAAGCATCTATATGAGCTCGACCGTCTTAAAGTGTAGGATTGATGGGCTAAGGACCCTCCTTTTCTAAAGAACCTCATCTTTGACTATAAAGGGAGTCATTCTCTCGATCACGCAAGTCCCGAGGTCCAAAAATGCGGTGATCACAAGTCCAAGATGAGGACGGGATCATAATCCCGAATACATAAAATCCAAGAAATCCCGAGCGACAACCAACAAATGGTTTGTACGTCCGGAAGACGACTTGGGACATTCCCTCCCCTTTATTTTCAAACACATGCACACAAGAAAGCACGCAAGCAAGCACGATTAATGGGATCTTGGGAGACTTGCTCCGGCAAGGCACCTTGGGTGAACGACGATCCGTTCTTCCCAAGGGGTAACTTAACCTCCGAACCCATAAAACCTTTTTTTCAAAGTTTTGAGGTAATCAAAATGGCGTGGCGACTCTATTTTTCAAATTAAACCGGTTGTCTTCAAACTCGCGTGAATCCAACAAACACAAAAAATTTGGGCACACATTCACAGTTTGGCGACTCCGCTGGGGAATATCCCAAAGGAGAAAAGTTTTTATTTTCAAAACAAAATCGATACTCGGTATATAGGTGGAAACCACTTACCCTTCCTGTACACTCCCTGATGTGGGAGTTGGGATAACCGGTGGTTTAACAATCACACGTACCAGTATCCTTTTTTCAAAAAAAAAAAATTTGAAAAAAAAAATAAAAGAAAGCTTTTCCCTTTGAGCGGGTTAAACTCCTGTCGCTGATTTCATTAATCGTGCTTGCTTTCTTTACCTTGCATTGCATCATTTGCATCTAGGAATCTGTGCATACTTTGAACGGGAAACAACCCGAAAAATAGCAAAGGAGTGGAACCTGGAAAATTGATCCATGCAGTCGTACGGCTCAATCCTCCTTGGATTCTGACCGGGCGACCTCAGTGGCAATTCCACCAGGAAAAATCATGGTTAATGCGCGAGTCCTAGCAGCTTGGGGCTACTCAGCTTCATGACTGACTGGGGCTCCCAGAAAATTTACGTGCTTATGTGTTGCATTCTCCCCGTCCCGAAAATCATTCCTTTAAAACACATTTTGAAAATCTCTGTTTTAACTCAAAAAGGAACATTTTTAGGAGACCGCACACTACGCGCACCTGATATATCCTGTACACTTTCCACGCACGTCCTTCAAACCCGAGGGTGGTTCCAGCTGCAGTCATGGACAGCCTTACGATGCTCCCGGGCGCGCACGGAATCATCCCAACCTCCCCATGGCAGCCAGTGTCGACCAATGCACAGTCCGTGTCACACGTTTCAAAAAACCGTGACTTTTGGTTGGTTTTTGGTCTAGTCCGTGTCATATAGCCCAGTTGCATACCCTCGTAAAGGTCAAGCCTTAGTTCATAACGGAAGCCAAGATTTTCGCTCAAGTGGAACTCTGCCAAAATTCTGACAAGGAAAAATTGGTAGGATCTTGACTCCGACATTGACTTTGACCTTGACCCGCACGGAATGCGTAAGAGTCGAGACCGAGTCTTTGCCAACAAATCAAAAGATCTTTCGCTCAAGCGAAGCTCTGCCAAAATTCCGACAAGGAAAAATTGGCAAGATCTTGACCCGGCATTGACTTCGATTCTGACTCACGCCCGGCGTATGCAACGAAGTTCAATGTGACACTGTGTCATCCGGCTTTTGCCGCCCGACCCATGCCTAATATCTTCTCGGACATTGCCGAAAGTCAAAACGTCATTCGCTCAAGCGAAATTCTGCCAAAATTCTGTCAAGGCAGAAAGACGAGACTTTCCCGGTATTGCCTTGACCATAATCCGCATCGCTCGTGCGTTGAAAGTTCCTATGACCCGCTAGTCCCGTTAGGAGCGTTCTTTACTCTTGGTCGGTGGGATCCGCGTGCCCTATAGGACCCTCGCCCGGGGCTGTCCACCCTGGGAGGTCGAAATACAGGTGGAATACGAGGGGCTTATAGACGTAGTGACGGAACCCACTGATCCAGGATCTAGAGTAGTTGCGAAAAAGAAGGGCAGAACCCCTTTTCCAACCAAATAGAAATTAAATAAAAGACATTGTTTTAAGTAAACTTGAACAATTAATCATAATTGCATGGTCCTATCTCTGAAATCCTTAATCGAGACCTCCTCGGTCCGATATCCGATTTTCCTATCTCGACCCTTCGTGGTCAAATCCCTAATCGAGACCTCCTCGGTCCGATCTCCGATTTTCCATCTCGACCCTTTCGCGGTCAAATCCCTAATCGCGACCTCCTCGGTTCGATCTCCGATTTTTTGTCTCGACCTTTCACGGTCAAATCTCTAATCGCGACCTCCTCGGTCCGATCTCCGATTTTCCATCTCGACCTTTCGCGGTCAAATCTCTAATCGCGACCTCCTCGGTTCAATCTCCGATTTTTTTTTCTCTCGACCTTTCGCGGTCAAATCTCTAATCGCGACCTCCTCGGTCCGATCTCCGATTTTCCATTTTGACCTTTCGCGGTCAAATCTCTAATCGCGACCTCCTCGGTCCGATCTCCGATTTTCCATTTCGACCTTTCGAGGTCAAATCCCTAATCGCGACCTCCTCGGTCCGATCTCCAATTTTCCATTTTCGACCTTGTGTGGTCAAATCCCTAATCGCGACCTCCTCGGTCCGATCTCCGATTTTCCTATCTCGACCTTTCATGGTCAAATTCCTAATCAAGACCTCCTCGGTCCGATCTCCAATTTTCCATTTTCGACCTTGTGTGGTCAAATCCCTAATCGCGACCTCCTCGGTCCGATCTCCGATTTTCCTATCTCGACCTTTCATGGTCAAATTCCTAATCAAGACCTCCTCGGTCCGATCTCCAATTTTCCATCTCGACCTTTCATGGTCAAATCTCTAATCGCGACCTCCTCGGTCCAATCCCCGATTTTCGATCTCTACCTTCCAAGGTCCAATCTTTTCCGATCAGTTAGGATTAGGAGAAAATGTGTTCTGAGCAAAACATAAGCAAATAAGTGCATGTTACTTGAGCCTTCAGCCTAAACACTTACCTCCAAGCTTAAACACTTACTCCCGAGTCTAAACCTTGTCTACCCCCAAGTCTAAACCTCTCCTATCCCTTTCCCGCAGCGAGAAAGAAGTGGGTGAGAACACCGGGTCAGCGACTTGTTAGCGCAGAATTCTCAGACAGTTCGCCAGAATCCTCAGCTTTGTCAGTCCAGAGAGTCAGAATGGCCGATTTGACAGAGAACAACGGTGGTTTGGGTAACCGGATGACTAGGGAAGAAAAGCTAGCCTTAGCCTTGGAAAACGATCGTAAGGTCCATGATGAACGGCAAGCCATGCTCATTGATGCGCTCCGTCGTCATGGGGTTCGAGATAGTGGTTGAGTCGATGGTTCCCTAGTTATGGTAGAAGATGAGACTCCGAAGCGGCCATCTCGGCTCCCGAGTCTATAACCAATGCCCTCCTCTATCCACATATGATCCCTTACCAAGGACTACCCCTTGTCAGTCCTTTCCAACATCCCAAGCCATCAGGGCACAATGCCCTCGCCTCCTCAGATAAGACCCAGCTTTGAATCCTCCCAAACATATCCCAATATCCCTCGAAGTCCTCCCAGGTTCACTTCCTTCCAGCAATATGCTCAGTCAACAAAGTTCATCCCCGTGACTTTTCCGACCCATTTCTTTGGACAACTTGTGCTTGCTCCAGCTGCCCCGTGGCCTCAAATCCCTCCACTTCCACCAGTATCATGGGCACGTAACGGATCACTGCCTCAGTCTGCGATAGGGGATTCAGAAGCTAGCAGAAAAATGGAAAGCTCAAGCGTCCTGACAGTCCAACCAGCAAAGAGTAGCTAGACTAGGGTTTACCTATCCTTAAAAAAAAAAAATAGTCTCTCAGTCAACCTTCGTAGGTTCTAGTACTTTTCTTTTTCAATCAAGTCCTCCACGGACATTGTAATTAATCTTTAATTTTCTATAAAAGAGTCTTCTTCTTTCCTTGCTAGACTTAAGACATTATTTGCACACCTACATTACATTTAATGAAATGGTTTTATTTTTATATGATCACTTGCATTGCTCAACAAATAATCTCTCGAAATAATTCACGTTCCGATTAATCAGTGTGAGAAAGTCAACTAATGCCTTCCCCATACACTTTCCTTACCCCACAAAAGGCCTCCATCAAGCCATATACTTTCCCAATTATGCCCCCACCTTCATCCTGACCAAGTCAACGACGGCGGCAACATCAAGGGACAACAAAAGGCCACTCAGCTTCGAAAGATTGACCCCGTGTCGACAACGACATAGGAGCTTGACTCAGACCTCAAGGGTATCAAGAATGTTCAAGCAGGGGCTCGCATTGGCCCTCAGGTGCTTCAAAAAAAAAATGTAGTGCAAAAGAGTAATACCCAGCTAGGCTGAAAATCCCCAAAAAAAGGGCAGTCTAGGCAAAAACAGGGTTGCACATAAAAAAAAAAAAGAAGGACAAAATCTTAGTGCAAAAAGAGTAATGCCCGGCTAATTTGAAAATCCCAAAAAAGGGCGGTCTAGGCAAAAAACAGGGTTGCACATAAAAATAAAAGAAAAAAAATGAGGCCAAGGACCCAGCACCGCCCATCAAAAGCTTGACGGACAGGCAAAATCAAAGCTCAGAGAATGAAAGTTGTCGATAATAATGGGGTGGTCGAAGCAAAGACAGAAGCATTTCATAAGCCTGTAGGCACGTGCAAACCCTTTCTCCCCCAATGAAAGAGGAAGCAATCAGAAGCAGTCATCCAAGAATGACTTGGTCAAGGAATCATCCCGAGGCCCACGCCTCATCATCATCCAATCTTCTCATCCGAGCCTTTTCACTAAAGGAATCACAAATCCCATTTCCCAAAACCAAACACAATCCGGCCAAGGCCGAACTACGGCGACCTGAGCTCCTCACAATGAGGGGAACGTAGGCAACCAGCAATGGTCCGGTCATAAACACATTCAAATTCCCGAAAATCCGGTCTCATCAAAAGACCTCTCCCATAGACACAGTCAGATTCCAGAAAACCCGGTCTCATTAATGACCTCCCTATACACAAACCTTTCTTTCACACCAGCCAACCTTGATCCACGACATTGGTTGACTTTCTCCTCATGATTAATAAGAATGTTTCTTCATATCGAGATTAATGGTTGAATAACCCAAACATTAATAAAGGGTTTTAAGCAATCTTGTTATCATTGTAAATAAAACAAGTTTTCAGATGTCTTGACAAGTCTTCTCTTTCTACATCTTAGGAAAGATAGTGCTAAACACTGATTTTCTGTCAGCAGGGGCTTCCATACACTTTTACCAACCTTTCTATGCTTATACTCTCTCAAAAGAGTCAAACCGAAAGCGAGTTTTGTGCCTACATCGAATAAGGCCATCGGAATAACACAAAATCGGGATATATTCCCACCTTTCGAAAAATATGCCCCTGTATGTATTTCTGAGAATCTTTTCTTTCACATCTTCTTAAGGTTGACTGATTGACTAAAGAAAATAAAAAAAAAAAAGAGAGAGAAGGATAGGTTTTCCCTCTTCTGCCACAATTCGCATTAGGGCTGCCTCGAAACTTTGTCAAAACATTCCTTTAAACTGGGGCTTCTTTAGCCATGTTTGGGATTCATATCGGTTTCTTCACTAGGTCCCTAGATGGATTCAGTTCTGTTCAGGTCAACCTCAGGATCACTTCCGTAGTACCAATCATATTGGGATTTTCGCTAGGTCATCAGATTGGGGCTTCATTAAGTCACTTCTTCAAAACTTAAGACTTCGCCTGCTCAGTTCATCCAACCGGGACTTTGCCAGTGAAAGGATCTTTCATGGGGCTTTGCAGAAAGTTCTCCCTCAGACCGGGGCTCCGATGAGTTGCATCCACCCTCAGAGAAGAGGTTTGGTCACTTTGACCTTTGCTTTAAGTCTTTAGTTATAAAAGCCTGTCAGCATCAGCTTCAAATGCCAGAGTCTGAGAAAGGAACATTCATCGAGACCCGAGTTTTAAAACCCAGTCTCAGCCCAAGAGGGAATCTTAGTCCACGTTGACAACATCTCAGCAACAACAGCAGTTCAGTCCGCACCCAAGGGATACAACCCCACCTGCTTGAAACCCGTCTTAAACACATTCCATATGTACATCCAGACCCAGTCTCTATCATTGTTTCCAAGAAAAAGATCACCCCTAGGCTCAAGTAACGTGCCAATTGCTAATGATAACATTTTCTCCCAAATGCGCCTCCGTTACTTCCGTTATAACGAGATAACGCCAGGCGACAGTTTCCTAATTGTCAAAAATCCAACTTTGGCTACCTCTATCACAGATTGAGAAGTATGCTCAAGTTTTCCAGTTATAGCTGCCTCTATCTACTCGATAGCGCCTGTAAGTGCTCCAATTTGAGCTTGTTAGTATTTTCGTTAGAAAATTAACGAAAGTTATAACATTTCTAACAATTCCTAACATTCCTAAATTTTCTAACCAAGCAAGGGCAAAGTGGGCATTGTTATTTAAGGTTAAACCTACAAAAGAATCTAAAAAAGCAAAAGAAATTGAAAAAACCCAATCTGGTAAGTTGAAAAACATAACCAGTTTGAATTTTCAAAAGATTATTCTTCCTGTCCAAAGCCTGGAGCTGCATTTAATGAACAGTGCACGTTTACAATCCTATCCGCGCGGACATGTTTGACATTTCCAGAGGGCTATAAATTGAACCCTCCTCTCTCAGTTTACACAACACAAATCACTCACAGCAACTGCACCCTGGCGAAAAATAGGGAGAAAACAGTGGGAATTCACTTGAATTGCCACCATTTTCTCTCCAATCTTTCCCAAATCTCACTCACTCACAAACACTTCAAACCATTCTCATACATACTCTCATACATATACTAACTCAAGCTCAAATCACCCTTTAGGAGGAGGATTAGAGAGAAAACATAGAGGACTTCATTGTTATCTACTTGTTTTCTCTTTAACCAACTCAAATCATCAACCCTAAACACTTTCAAACCCTAAACACATTCAAGCCTTCAAACACAAAACACAAGGAAGATAGGTATAACCTCCCTCTCCTTACCCTAAATTTCTCTCATCCATGCATGCATCTCAAACTTTGAAGATGTAATTTGTTCATTTCTTGCTTTAGATCCAAGAGGATCACCATGGAAGTTCATCTCCATGGATGATCCTCTACAAGGATCAACATTACTTTCAAAGTGTTCTTCTTTTACTTACTTGCAAACAAGTTTTCAAAACTCTAAAAATCATTTTCATACATCAAATCTCTTTTTCAAAGGATAAAATTCCCCTTCCCAAGCAAATGAAGTGCTTAGTCCTAATGTACCCCAAGGATGGTTTGATATAGTTGATTCACCACTAAAATTTCAAGTGATCACTAATCAAAACCTAGGGAAATGGGGACAAGCATGGATGCAAAACCCCCTTTAAAATCATGTTTTCCTTCTTGAGAAGTTGCTGTCCAGTAGCAATTTTCTAAGACCCCAGTCCATGTCTAATTTTTTGGACACAGATAAACTTGGAATTTGGTGTTGACTACAAAATACTTTTTTTAGCCAACATCCAGATATTTCCATACATATTTTTATTTTATTTTTTGCGTGAGTAAAACTCCTTTTTTCAAATTTTCTTTTAAGGGTCAGTTCATCAGTCTCTGGAAATCCAGATTTCAGATCTGAGATTTCCAGAAGGTTTTGGTCCACCAAATCATCTCCAAAATGGAGAGTTCTTTCACATAAACCTTATTTAAGGTGTTTTGAACATTTTTTATTCTCGGACTTTTCCAATATTCTGGAGTTTTCAAGCCCTAAAGTCTATTTCAAAATTAAGTGTCCACTGCCTTTTTCATTCTGGCAGAAATGGTTTTCAACTTCCAAAAATCTTTTGAGTACCAAAATTCAACCCAAAAATCACACCAAAAATCATGGGATCTTTCCAAAGTCTAATAAAGAATTCTCAATTTTTTACTTTCCTCAGTTTCAACTTATTTTGGCCAAAGTAACACACACACACACACACACAAACAAATGATTTTGAATGTTTGGAAGACTCGTTTTACGAGGCATTCCGGGTGCACACTAACGTCCTTCCCGGCGTGTAACGTGACCTACGAACCCAAATCTCTAATCTCGGGCATTTTTCAAAGTTTTGGCCCTTAAAACAAAAATGGCGTGGCGACTCCGTTTGATTTCAAAAATCGGGTACATCACAGTGGCGACTCCGCTGGGGATTTAAATAAGCTTTTTCTAAAAAAAAAAATGATATTTGGTATATTGGTGGAAACCATTAAACTTCCCGTTATCGCCTCCTAACACGAGTCGGGGATAAATTGTGGTTTAACAATCCCACGTACCGGTATCATCGTTTTCAAAAAAAAAAGAAAAGCTTTTGAGGGTCAAGCTTCCGTCCCGGCATTAAAAATCATTTGTTGTGTGTGTTGATTTTTGCACGTTTTCGTGTTGTTTTGGCCGCCTCGGAAAAAGTCAAAATTTTGACTGTCGGAATCATGTCCCTAACTGTCGGAATTTTTATGTTTATGTGCTTATGTGTGCATTTACTTTCAAAAAAAAAAAATTTCAAAAAAAATTTCAAAAAAAAATTCAAAAAAAAAAAAGATTTTCAAAAAAAAAACAATCATGCATCATACTTTTTAAGACACATAAAAAATTTTCTATTTTACTCAGGAAAAGAAGATAGACTGCTTGCACACTACGCGCACGTGACCGTACACTGCACACTACGTCCCTAACCCGGGGAAATCCTTGTCGCAGCCCGTTTGGTCTTATTACGCCTCTCGGTGCAAGCACAGAACTACCCAAACATCCCATGGAATCTCGTGTCGACCATGCACTTGTCCGTGACACACTTTGTCCGAGACCCGGTTGGTTTTTAGTCTGGTCTGTGTCATGCCCTGTCTGTGTATAGACCTTTCCTTTCAAGCCTTTGTCGGCATACCGACTCAATATCTTTCGGGGACCCTAATCAGTCGAAGTCATGCCGGTTTTCCGCCGCAGACTTTGACCAAGATATTGACCGGCGCCTTGACTTCGGCTCGGCGGCACAAATTATACACTGACTCCCAGCATGACACTGAGTCATCAAGGATTAATGATTATTCCATGCCTAATTACGGCCTAATTAACGACAAGTCAAGATCAATCGTGGACATTTATCAGTCCAAATCATGCCGACTTTTTGTCGAGCCCTCGGACATGATCTTGACTTTGACGTCAGCTTTGTCCGTAATTTACATCGAATGCTCGTTAAGACTCGATTACCCGCCAGACTTTTAGGATCGTTTTTCTTTCGGTCGGTGGGACCCGCTTGCCCTATAGGACCCTCGCCCGGGGCTGTCCACCCCGGGATGTCGAAATACAGGTGGAATACGAGGGGCTTATAGACGTAGTGATGGGGCCCACTGATCCAGGATCCAGAGTAGTTTGCGAAAAAGAAGAGCAATCTTTTCCAACCGATTAGGTTTAATAAAACATGTTTTAAGTAAATTTAAACGAATAATCGCATGTTGCATGAGCCCTAAACCCAAACACCAACCTGTTCCGCTTTCCCGAGTCTGAACCCCACCTTTTTATGCCTTCCATAGTAAGCAAAGTTTGGATCAAGACCCCGGGTCATCATTTGCTCGGCTTCGCCTCATTCCTGGAGTCGGAATACTTCATCGGTTTCCTCCTTCGCTTCACTCAAAGTTTCGTAATGGCCAACTCAGAGGAGCACTGTGGGGGACGTACCACTCCGCGCCCGAAAATCCGCAAAATGCCGAGCGAGTGGAATCGGATGTTGGAACGAGATAAGACAACATCAAGAGGCTCGAATCGGTCGGTTATTGGAAGGTATCAGAAACCAGGGGTTAGCAATTGTTCGCCACCCTAATGGAACCATTACGGTTGATGCGAAGATTGGAACTAATTACCCTCCCGGGTATGCCAACTACCGTCAAATGCCCTGTTCCCTTTCGTGTGGAACTACTAATGGGCCAAGCATCCCCCAGCCTATCACTCAGCCTGCCTCTCAGCCCCTACAGCTCGATACTCATCGACAGTCCGATCTAGGTCAACCTGCCCCCGGTGTCTCTCAGGTCTCACCACCAGGATTGAATCAGTTGGCTTTCGCCCCACAACTTGGAAGGGGTCAGTTTACTACTTCACAACATCAGCCTGGTTCGGGTCATCATCTCGGAATAGGTCAGTTCACGACTTCTCAAGCCCAGCAGTGTGACATGGCTCCGCAAGCCATTTTGGGCCAGCTTGCTTCCTCCAATTCTCGAAGCACACTTGCCCCTATGATACTGCAAGATCACATGGGCCACCAGGCTCTTATCACCACTTCATCAGGTTTACCATATTCACAACATCCTCCAAGCTCTACCTCGTCCCTCCGGTTGGGAAGTCCGACAAGGTCAAATGCTCCTCGTCAAATTCTCCACCCGGCTGTTACGCAAGCTGCTCCTGCTCATCAAGTACAGTATGCACATTACCCTTGTAGTCACGTTCCTCAGTGTGGTCAAGACACGTTCAGTCCTACTGTTACGATGCCTCAAATCTCATATCTTCAACAGCCTTTTGGATCCGCACTCACTGCTCCCTGGTATCCAACCATTACGAGCCATATATCCTCATCTTCGACAACTGGCAAGCCTTATGAGGAGGGTTACGGTCACGCTTTTAATGCTCAGACTGTCATTCCTCCCACCAGAGTACTTCCTACTGTGGTTTCACTTACTGATGCCAATCTTGTGGCAGTGTCGTGCAGTCCTACTGTTCCTATTGACTCGTCCAATGGATTATTGGTGGAACCAATTAAGGAGGTACAAGAAAAGCCTAGCAACGAGAGTATCGACGATCGCTCGACTCGGGCCATCTCACCATACCAACCTTGTGTATCTGACACGAATGAGGTTTACAAAAGGTCAAATCTCGACGATTACATCGATGATTACATCAAAGGGGTTCGTGCACGGGGAAACACTACGGGTCAGAACATGTCTCATCACTATAAGCCTTACCCTTCCAACACGGCTGCAACATCCATCAAAGGAAAGAAGGCATTATGTACAAATAACGGCATCCAAAAGCAACCAAGAAATGTTGGTCCTCTAAGGCAACGAGAGCATTTTGATGATTTTGGGATGCCCATGGGCTTAATTTTCAAAGGTTTAGTAAAGGAAGGCCTTTTGGAGCCTCTCAGGGACTACCATCCGAGGAGCTCAAATGTACCCCTCGACATGAGTAAGCACTGCGCCTTCCATGATTATTATGGCCACACGACCGACAACTGCACAATCTTGAAGAGAGCAGTTCAAAGGTTAATCGAAGCGGGCAAGCTTGAGCGCCCCAATGGACCAAAACCGGTGAACCCCGTTCAGAATGGTGACCAAGTCAATGACCAAATCTCGAATCAAAGAGCGTTAAGAGTTTATTCTCCCCCAAAGGAGAAATCACATCCCGAGGATTTGGGTGTTCCCTTAAGCAAAGTTTTCAATAGCTTACTAAAGCAGGGTCTCCTCGAACCCATGAGAAACTATCAGCCCAAGGATCCCAAAATCCCTTTTGACACCACTAAGCATTGTGCTTTCCACCAGTATCACGGTCATATAACCGACAACTGCACAGCTTTGAGAAAGGCAATTCAGGGGCTAATTAAGAAGGGCAAACTCGAGCGCCTCAGTGATCTCAACCCCGCCAATGATCATTTCCCAAACAACGCGAATGTAAACATGATTGAGTTTTATGATTCAAGCTCTGTGAAGTCAATGGACTCTGACAAGCCAGATGATTTAGTCTCAACAAATGTTGAGAATGGATGGTTTGACTGCAACAAGCATGTGGCCATGGCAAAGCTGGATTTGGTGAAATGCTTTGAACTCTCGCCCTCCGATAAGTTCACGACTGACGCCAAGGGTAAATGGGATGATAATGATCTGATGGCAGATGAGGCGACCGTCAGGGCCGGTGAGCGAGGAATTCCCTGAAGTTACCAAAGGCGAGCATAGTCTGCTGAAGGATAGAGACGTGGTCCAACAACAAAGAGTAGCTAGACTAGGGGCTACCCATCCTTTAATATTAAACCAGTCTTTTAGTCAACCTTCATAGGTTCTAGTACTTTCTTCGTTCAATCAAGTCCTCCTGGGACATTGTAGTTAATCTTAAATTTTCTATAAAAGAGTCTTTTTCTTTTCTCGCTAGACTTGAGACATTATTTGCACACCTACATTACATTTAATGAAATGGTTTTATTTTAAATGATCACTCGCATTGCTCAACAAATAATCTCTGGAAATGATTAAGATTTTAATTAATTGGTGCAAGAAAGTCAACTAATGCCCTCCCTATACACTTTCCTTATCTCACAAAGGCCTCCATCAAGCCATACACTTTCCGAAACATGTCCCCATCATCACCTTGACCAAGTCAACGACGGCGGCAGCATCAAAGAACAACAAAAGGTCACTCAGCATCGGAAGATTGACCCCATGTCGACAAAAAACCAGGGGCTTGCCTCCGCCTCCCGTGCATCAAGAAAGTTCAAGCAGAGGCTTGCCTTCATCCTAAAAAAAAAAGCTTCAAAAAAAAAGAAGCTTAAAAAAAAAGGGCTCAAGCAAAAGCTTCAAAAAAAAAGAGGGCAAAAGCTTCAAAAAAAAAAAAAAAAAAAAAAAAGCGAGGCCAAGGACCCAGCACCGCCGATCAGAGGCTTGACATATGGGCAAAATTAAAGCCCGAAGAACGGAAGTTGTCGACAACAAGGGAGCAGTTAAAGCAACGGCAAAAACACATCATAAGCCCTTAAGCTGAATTCAAAATCTTTCTTCCCCAATGAAGGATGATGATCAAGAAGCAATGAAATCCCGGAAGAAGCCATCAAGAAACGACTTGTCAAGGAACATCTCGAGGCCCGTACCTTATCACCCAAATTTCCTATCCGAGCCTTTTCACCAAAAGTATCACAAATATTCATACCCCCTTTCCCAAAGCCAAACACAGTTCAAGCCCGAACTACGGCGACCTGAGCTCCTTATATTAAGGGGAACGTAGGCAACCAGAAATGGTCCGGTCATAAACACATCCAAATCCCAGAAAATTCGGTCTCATCGATGGCCTCTCCTATACACAATCCCTCTTCACCATTCGCCAACTTCGACTCTTGGAATCAGTTGACTTTCTCCTCTCAATTAATCTAAATGTTTGTTCATATCGAGATTAGGGGTTGAATAACCCGAACATCAATAAAGGGTTTTAAGCAATCTTGTGATCATTTTGAATAAAACATGTTTTCAGATGTCTCGACAAGTCTTCTTTTTCTACATTATAGGAAAAATAGAGCTAAACACTAATTTTCTGTCAGCAGGGGCTTCCATACACTTTTACAAACCTTTCTACACTTATGCTCTCTCAAAAGAGTCAAAGCGAGTTCTTTTGTGCCTTCATCAAATGAGGCCAACGAATAATACAAATCGGGGATTCATCCCCACTTTTCGAAAATATGCCCCTGCAGGTATACATTTCTAAATTGTCTTTCTTTTACATTTTCTTCCGGTTGACTAATTGACTAAAGAAAATAATAAAGTAAATATAGAAGGATGGGTTGCCCCTTTTGCTACATGACAATTCAATTCGCATTAGAGAACATATTGTACTCTTTGAGGGAGGACTTTCGTCAAGCCATTTGTTTAGGGTGGGGCTTCCCTGGTCACGCCGGTTCTTCACTTTGCTACAAGAAGGGTTGGGTCTTTGTTTAGACTCATTTCAGTATCAGTCTGCAATGCCTACCAGGTTGAAGCCTCTCTAATTGTGTCAGATTCACAATCATGAGACTGAGGCATTACCAAGTCACTTCTTCAAAATCAAGACTTTGCAAACACATCTCTTCAGACCAAGGCTTTGCCAATCAAAGTGAGATTTGACCCCCATGTGGTCATGGGCTTTTCAAGTGCAGTTCTTTGATGTCCAAGGATGAGGACGGAATTTTAACCAGAACCAGAGATTCATGGCTAATGTTGGAATCTGAGTCCATAAAACTCCTAGTGCCAATCAGAATGGGGTTTCGATGTTCATCCTTGGAAGATGTCAGAGATTTTGGTTTGACGATTGCCCTCAACCCCGATGGGACTTTCACGGTAGAAGAGGAAGAGGATCCCCATCCCTATCTTGGCCAGACAGACTACCACCACCTTCCTCACACTCTTCTCAACTTGCGAATCAGCCATCCTTTCAGCCTCGGTCTGGTATACATTCACAGTTCGATGCAGGACGGTCGTTTGGGAAACAAGTTGACTTCAGGTCCGATTTGGGCCAGTATGGTATGCCTCAAAGCGATCGGGGTCAGCTCGGTATGTCACAGCGGTTTGGTACGCCTCGGCGGTTCGGTACAGATCGGTCGGGAGCTTCTCGGTTACATCGGTTTGAAATGCCTTGACGGCAACCTAGTTCAAGATAGCCAATCCCCGGCACCGCACAAGCCTCACAAGATCCCTTCATGACCGTCTCAACGGACAAAGAAACCCCAAATACAGACTCTTGGACCCATGCGGTCGACGTGACCGATCAGTTCACAGCTCCTCAGCAGGGGCAAAATCAGTACGGAATGTCTTCTCATGGTTGGGGTTACCTCGGAATGCCACAGCAAATTGGAATCCCACCTCAGTTTGGAACCAATCTATCAGGGCCTTCGCAGCAACAGTTTGGAATGCTTCCACAGTCTGGTCCAGGGCAACAGTCAGGAGCCCCTCCTCAGAATGATGCTAGCTCAGCCGCTCCTCACACAGCTTTCACAAATCCATTCCTCACTCAGGCTTCGATGGGTTACCTAGCCTCCATCCCAGTTTCATCAGAATCACCAGACCGCAGTACCCCCTGGTTATGCACCTTCGGCTATGCAATTCAACAATCGTGTACAAAGCGGCCGCACTTAAGCCTACTTATGGGCCTCACTCCGGAAATCCGAGTTACCCAGCTACATCAAGACTGCCTTCGCCCTCTTTGCCAGTTGAAAATCAACCGCATGCCGCAAGGTTCTATGCCTTTGCCCGTGGTCCTACTCGAGCTCCCCGGGGTGATTCGGGCCAAGGACAGGATTTCACCTACGTCCCCAGATCGGCCATTCCCTCCACCTGTCTGCCGCCAGTAGTAGCTCCTATCTCTAGCTCAGTCGCTGGTTTGAATGCCATGGTTCCACCACAAGACCCTCATTTGGCTTGGTTCATGGAACGACACAAGGAAATGAAAGCACAGATTGCTGAATTGACTGCTAAGAAGTCTGCTTTCCGGCCAACGAACCCGGACTCCTTTGTTCCCCACAAATTCGTGTTGCCTAATTGTGATCTCTTTGATGGCACTGCATGCCCGAAAACCCATCTGGACACGTATACCTTGGCAATGAAGGCCAAAGGGTGCACCAATCAGCAGTTGGCTGACAATTTCAGTCTCTCCTTGAAATCCAGTGCTTTAAAATGTTTCTTTCGCTTAAAACCCGAGGCCAGGGCTACATTGGACCAGATTACTAGCTAACTTGGAGTGGGAAACAAATAGAGTTGACCTGCAGACAACAATGCAGCGTACCGACGAGAACATCAGGGACTTTTACAAGCGTTGGAATTTGAAGCTGAGCAAGATGGCAACTCCTCCTTCTGAAGAGGAACAACTAGACATCTTTCAGTCATGCCTGAAACCACATCTGAGGGCCTCACTTAGCAATTTCCCCTATCCGGATCTGCGGGCAATGATCAATTCCGGGGCTAAATTTGAGAGGGCTTACAATCAGCAGCAAGTTGTCGCACCCGCTTACCGGGTTTCTTCCACCTCCAACACGACTCCTGCCCAGCCCTATTCGGGACAGGATTACAACAATGCCACTCCTTTCATGCCAAGGAAAGGTGATGTGCCCAAGTCGCGAAGCCTCAAGCTTGAAGATTTCGGAACGCCTCTGAGCGACGTTTTTCAGGGATTTGTGAAGGAAGGTTTGACCAGACAACCATCAGTCCATGGATCCCGATGTATGCCCCTGAAAAAGGGCGGTGTGAGAACTGATCGGAAAGGGTACCCCAAGGGCCTAATACAGTCAACAATCCATTCCCTAGAAAAAAAAACCGTAGGGTGAATATGACTGAAGCCAAGTGCCACTATGGCTAACAGTTCCCATATGGAAGACACTCTTCGAAGAGAGGATCCTAGTTTCATAGTCGTTATCAAAGATGGGTTTCTCACTTCATGACAACTTTACCTTGAGGGATCTCACGTTGATCGATTGGCTCGGTACTTCATCAATATGTCAGTTTTACAGTCAAACCTTTAACTGGACCTCTGTAGTGACGCTTTGTCAAACCTGGGGCTTCATCAAATCATTCAGAGAAAGATTCCGTGGCTTTCGCCATGTCTTTTCCATGGAATGGGGCTTTATCAAGTCACACCTATCTTCAGAAGAAAGGCCTAGTCACCTCAACAACTATCTTGAACTTGGCATATGGCAACTCCCTGCATCATCAAAAGTTGAGAATTGGGAATCTCCTCATATCAGCATTTCGTCAAATCACAACTAACCCAAGCAAAAGAGGGTTCATACTTTGATTCTAGAGCCTGTCAGCGTCAGCTTCAAATGTCCGAGACTGAAAAGAAATTTCAATCGAGACCCGGGGTTCAAATCCAACTTCATCCCAAAATCAAAATTGACCTCATCAATGACATGACCAAAGGATATCACCCCACCAGCTCAAAGCTTGTCCCAAACGATCCACAACACATATAAACCCTCTCACCACATGCATCCCCACAAAAATCTCCCCAGGGCCCATGTAACATGCAAAACATGAATCAATATAAAAAAAAAAAAACCTAAGCTATTGCGAATCATCTTTGGTTCCATGCATGCATCCATCATCATGAATATCATATGTGCATTTTGTCCCTCTGCTAACAAATGTAGCAATTCAAGCACGAAAGACCAATTTTCCATCAAAGATGCTCTCCACCGAAGCGTGATTCCAATGACTTCAACCAATGACTGATACCTCAGACACATTAGGACAACACCACCTTGTCTCCAGGTCTACAGTGCATCAATTCCGTGAAGACAACCTCCAGCATCTACAGTTTGGCAAAGATAGTCCCCATGTCTATAGCTTGGCAAAGACAAGCTCCGGCGTCTGCAACTTGCTAAAAGACGACCTCCAATGTCCACAAATGGATGAAGACGACCTCCAGCATCTACAGTTTGGCAAAGATAGCCCCCATGTCTATAGCTTGGCAAAGACAAGCTCCGGCGTCTGCAACTTGGTGAAAACAACCCCCAACATTCACAAACATATGAAGACCGCCTCCCGTGTCTACAAATCGACCAGAGACGCCAAGTTCTCAAATACAAATCGGTCAGAGATGCCAAGTTCTCAAATACAAATCGGTCAGAGACGCCAAGTTCTCAAATACAAATCGGTCAGAGATGCCAAGTTCTCAAATACAAATCGGTCAGAGACGCCAAGTTCTCAAAATGCAAATCGGTCAGGGACGCCAAGTTCTCAAAATGCAAATCGGTCAGAGACGCCAAGTTCTCAAATACAATTCGGTCAGGGACGCCAAGTTCTCAAATACAAATCAGTCAGAGACGCCAAGTTCTCAAATACAATTCGGTCAGGGACGCCAAGTTCTCAAATACAAATCAGTCAGAGACGCCAAGTTCCCAAATACAATTCGGCCAGGGACGCCAAGTTCTCAAAATGCAAATCGGTCAGGAATGCCAAGTTCTCAGATACAATTCGGTTAGAGACGCCAAGTTCCCAAATGCAAATCGGTCAGAGACACCAAGTTCTCAAAAGCAAGAAGTCCCAATGTGAAGACAAGCTCAACAACCTCTACAAGGTTGACGATCGCCAGCAAGATGCAGACTCAACCAAACTCCCCCTTCAGGTCAAAATGCCTCCAAAGACAGCAAATTGTCGACAGGAACCGTCCCACGAACGGCAACCCAACAACTCTTCATTAACATTAGCCGCTACAGGTAAGCACAGCACAGGTATGAAATCATATCTTAGTCAACTACTTTTCTAAAAGAACATTATCATCAAACCATAGGGCGACTTCCCAAAATAGTCAAACCATAGGGTGACTTCCCAAAAATAGTCAAACCATAGGGTGACTTCCCAAAAATAGTCAAACCATAGGGTGACTTCCCAAAAATAGTCAAACCATAGGGCGACTTCCCAAAAATAGTCAGATCATAGGGTGACTTCCCAAAAATAGTCAAACCATAGGGTGACTTCCCGAAAATAGTCAAACCATAGGGCGACTTCCCAAAATAGTCAGATCATAGGGTGACTTCCCAAAAATAGTCAGATCATAGGGCGACTTCCCAAAAATAGTCAGATCTTAGGGTGACTTCCCAAAAATAGTCAAATCTTAGGTTGACATCCTAAAATAGTCATTCCAGGGTCAAAGACCCGAACTACGTCCGGCTTGATTCCTCTTAAGGATACGTAGGTAGCCTATTAAATAGGTTCAGCCACTCGATCACTTGATCATCCTGCCAAATATGGAGCCTTACTCTTATCGACGACCCCGCTTCCTTCTCAGCGCCCCGTCGCCGGGGCTACCGTAAGTGCTCCAATTTGAGCTTGTTAGTATTTTCGTTAGAAAATTAACGAAAGTTATAACATTTCTAACAATTCCTAACATTCCTAACTTTTCTAACCAAGCAAGGGCAAAGTGGGCATTGTTATTTAAGGTTAAACCTACAAAAGAATCTAAAAAAGCAAAATGTTGGTCCCAAAGGTGGCAACAAGGGTGAAAATACAGCTAGAGGGGGGGGGGTGAATAGCTGTTTAAAATTTTTCGCCCTCTTTTAAAAACTAAACCTCTTGCTTACAAAATCCTCTTGCAGTTGATAATAGACTGCAAGTGATAGTGTAAAATGCACAGCGGAATAATAGAGTGTAAAGCGGTTTTGAGAGGCGGTTTGTAAAATGCGGTTTTGGTGGTGCGGTTTTGGGAAGTGCAGTTTTACAAACACGTGTGGTTTTGACTTTGTTAACTCCAAACACTATTTCACAATAATGGATAACTAAATAAAGATCAAACAGAGACAAAGATAAATAATTAGTAAGCACAAGAAATATAAATGCAGAAAGTAAGAACACGCTATTTGGAGTGGTTCAATCGATAAACGATCTACGTCCACTACCAAGATGGTTAGTCTTGGATTTCTAAGAGAGATTTTATATTAAGTATTTGAAAGATTACAAAGTACAATAAAATCTTTTCTATGAAGAACAAATCCAAAACTATAACCAGTGTATCTCAAATGTATAATCTATGTGATTAAACAAGTGAGGTGTGTGTGTGAGAACAAGATCAAGGCTCTTTAAATCTGTAAGATGTAGAGCTCAATGATTATTGAATGTGTTAAGGCTTGATATCTGGGCTGGGGAATATTTCTTGAAGTATGAAGATGAAGATTCAAAGGGTTGAACAATTTCTGGGCAGAGCTTCAGCTTCTATGAACACAGCACTTCTCAATTTTTTCAAGCAATCTTCAAATGGTGAAGATTAGGGGTATTTATACTCAAGCATCAAGAAACTAGCCGTTGGATACAGCTGTTGAAGGACAGTACTTGATGCAATCCTATTGGTCCACAGCAACCACTTTTGTCCTTTGAGTACAGTAGCTGCGAGATAAAGCGTCGGAGCTCCAGCTGCAAGCAATGAGGTTAGGACACCTGTCACCTTTTCAAGATCCTTGCAGATCTTTTCTGACATTGAATCACGTGACAAGATATGGTGGTTGACTTTTGGTATTGCTGACGTGGATTCCAACGGATAAAAAAAGTTGTGCACTTTAAGTAGCCAATCATTGGATGCGGTTGGTGAGACGCGGTTAGGAACATGCGGTTAGCTACACCAGGGGGTTGCAAGGATGCGGTTGTAGATGAACTGCAATGATGCGGTTCAACAAGCGGTTTGCACTGAGGTAGTTCATTAAGCAGATTCAAGGAATCATACATGCGGTTGCATGTGCGGTTCAAAGGGGCGGTTTTGAACACTGCTGGAACTGCAACCTTACATCCAATGAGTCTTGAGCCATACTTCAAGCCTAAGATTAACCTATTCTATAAAATGGACTTAGCTAAAAAAATTGAAGTCTAAGCTTCATTACATAGGGTCCTAAAGTCCTTAAAATAGACAGAAGGTTATGGTATCAATCAAATCTAATACAAAATAGGAGGGTTAAAACATGCATACCCAACAATCTCCCCCTATTTGATTGATGCCATTACCTACTATAACTAAAGCAAACATTGTACTTGGTAAAAACATGTCCATAAGAATTAACATGGTAATTCATGTCCCAAGTCAATGCACACACTTAGCTTAAGCTATAGATTTCTATACTTTCTAAAAGATGAAATTTTACAATATGGAAAGTATAGAAAAGCATTCAGTGCACTTAAAAAATTGTGAGTTTAAGTTCAAAGTGCGGTTTAAACTGAATGTTTAAACATCAATTCAAAATAGTGATTTTAAGTTAGAAAATATTTGAATGAGTTTATAAATCATAAGAGGTTTCATTGTTCTTCAAACAAGCAGTTTGATATGAACAAGGTTTTGAGACCAATGATGCATTTTTCATTACTACCAATGCGGTTACACTTACAATGGTAGAGAAGCAAAATACAAAGGTTTCAAAAGCAAAAGAAAGTTGGACAAAAATACATGGAGTGCGGTCCAACAAAAACAAAAAGAGTTCAGCAACAAGAAGATAAAGGAATTACAAAAGAGAAGACCTAATGCTGACGCGGTCGGTGCTGATGCGGTTGATGTTGATGGCGTGCTTGCTCTCTTGGTTGATTGACTTCTTGCTGGGGCAAATGCGGTTCTGAAGGTCTGAAGGCTGAGCTTTCACCTCTGATATTTCTTCTGAGGGCTCTAAGGTCTTCAACCTGTCTGGCAAGGGTAGTCTCAACAGATTTAAGTGCGGTTACAGATTCAGCAGCAGCGGTTCCAACAGCATCAACAGATCTAGAGTTAGCATCAACACTCTCCTTGATCTGAGTAGTGAATCCTTCAATGCAGGCCTTCAAAGAATTGTAGAAAGTGAAAATCTCATCCTGAATGGCCACAGTTTGAGTAGATAGGGCATCTCTCAATGGGTCCGAGATCAACTTGTTACATTCGGGTTGGACTTCAATTCTTTGATGGAGTTGTCTATCTTGAGGTTGAAGCCCGCCTTGAGGTTCTCAAATGCGAAGGAAATGTCACCATCAAAAGTGGTTACTGCTCTTTGATCTTGTCTCCCACTATGTTGAGGTCAACATTGATTCTATCTTTTAGGGAGTCCAGTTCGGTGAAAATTTTGAGTGCAAGTTATCCAGCGGTTTGGATAGGGACGGGCGAGGTGGATGCTTGCTGCGATTGAGAATGGGAATCTTCAAGGGTTTTCATGAAAGACACCGTAGCGGCGGCATTGGTTGAAGAAACAAACTCATCGAGATAGCTTGGAGAGCATCTCTTGGAGTTGAGTCTTTGAAACCGCATCACCCATGGCTTTGAGCACTCCGGTAGCTAGATCTTCTTTAAAGGCTTGGAAGCATTGTAGGCTGCGGTTTTGGACGCTTCAGCGGTGCAGGTAGTTGAGGATGTGGAAATTCTCTCCCCCTTAATGGCATCAATCAATTGGGATTTCATGACGGCCATTTCAGCGGTTTGAGCATCAACCTTGGCATGTAAAGATGCGGTTGGAGGCTTCCGGGTTGGTATTGGATGCGGTTAAGGCCGGGTTAGATTCAGTTAACTTAAGCATGTGGCCTTGGTTTACAACCAAGCGTGATTGAATCAGTTGGAGGGTGGAAAGAATTTGAAGGTAGTCAGAAGGGGCGGTTGAGATGGATGGAATTTGGGTTATTGAGGGAGGTGGTTGAGATTGGGTTGGATGTGCGGTTTGGGATAAGGGGTTTAGGAGGGTTTGAAAAAGGCGGCTGGCAGGGACAGTAAAGGGTGAAGCGGTTGGAGGAGGAATAGGTTGAGTTAGGGGTAAAGGAATAGAAGCGGTTGGAATTGGGATGGAAGGAATGGGTGCGGTTGAGATAGGTGCGGTTGAGGGTGGAATGATAGTGGTTGGAATCCCAGAAGTTATGGGGTTAGAATCAGAGGAGGAACTTGTATGGGCTGTATGGACAGAAACAGGAGGGGTTCTTTGTTTGGATGGTGAGTTTTGAGGAGGTGGAGTAGGAAGGAGGTCAGGAGTAGGGGATTTTAGAGGTGGGGAATTTTCAGGAGGAGGAGGAATATTGACGCGGTTTGGGGATGGTGTTCTATCACGGTTTAGGTTTGAAATGGAGATGGCTGGAGTGTGATGTGAGTAAGGTGGTGATTGGGCGCGGTTTGAAGTAGGGGACTTGGAGCGGTTGGAAAGTTGAGGTGAGGCAGTTGGGGTGTTGGATTGGTTAGAGGAAGAATTTGATTTGGAAGTGGATTGGGATGAGGAATGTGAAGAGGATGAAGGGGATGAAGGTGGGGTAGGTTGTTTGGAAACACGGTGCAAAAAGCGTTTGGGGCCTTTGGTTGGTGTTCTTTTCTGGGCAATCTGCTTAACCCTCTTTGGTTTCTCCCCCTGAGCGGTTGCAGCTCTTTGCGGTTGAGGAGGAGAAAGCGGTTCAGGAGTTGGGGCTTTGGCAGGTGATTTTTCAGGGGATGGCTGATGGGAATGGATGGGAGATTGAGGAGGGGTTTGAACAAGCGGTTGGGTTTGGGGCGGTTTAGAAGGAGGCGGTTGGGGATCTTTGGATTTTCCTTTTGCTGCTTCCTTCTCAGCCCTTTCTCTCTCAAGTCTCTCAAATTCAGATTTGTAAAAGATTGACAGCTCCTCATCAGTCATCTTGGCCAAATCAATCTGAGTCTACTTGACCTTCCTAGCCCTGGCCACTAATGGAGCAATAGCATTATCCTCTTCCTCTTCTTCATCATCCTCATCAATGAGGGACATCTTCTTTTTCTCTTTCTCTTTCCTTGGCTTCTTCTGGCTTGGGCCTGCATCAGCTGAACCACGCGGTTTAGAGGGTGCGGTTGAGGTTGGCTTAGGGAGCGGTTCTGCAGGGGCCTTTCTCTTCCTTGAGGCCTTCTTTATTGCTTTTCCCAGAGCGGTTGAGGCAGTAGCAGGAGTCATCTCAACATAGAGCTCCTTATCCTTAGAGGTATCTGCATCATACAGGGCCTTATAATCATCATTTCCAAAAGAGCGTCTGAATGAGTGCATTGCCTTGAGGCCAAAGGATTCTTCCAATCCCCAGTGGATAGATAGTGCAGGGTGGCAATCCTGAGCTCCTCCAGATGCTGATAGTTCCCAAAGATTGCGGTCAGCACTCTTCCAAAAGGTCTCCACCTTATCTTCTCATTCTTAACCTTCAGCTGATACGCATCTATGCTGCTGGCAAGTTCTCTCATCAAGATCTTGGGCCAATGAAGCTTCATGCCGTTGTAGATGGCACAGCAGTATTGCCATTGATGAGAGGTGAAGTTGTTGTGGTTTCCAGTCTTCCCACAAACTGACTTCCCAACTAGGTAGCACAGGTGGCTCATCAGCTCACCAAAATCTCTCCTTGGCTTAGTCTTGTAGTGACCAGAAAGGGAATCCAGGGTTCCAGTGAGGGTGGAACAGGTAGCATCCTGGACTTCTTGGGAAACCTCAACTGGAGCACCAGACACATGGAAGCCATATGTACTCCTGATATCCAAATAGTCAATGGATACTCTGAATCCTTCTACAACTCCCACCAAGTTAGGAATCTTGGAACCATCAGAAAGCTCAGTCTCTCCCTTCACAGCGGTTTCATAAAATTGGTCAATGAAGGAGGGGATGGTATAGGTTTGATTTTTGTTGAATAGGGGAAGGATTCCAGAGACTTGCATCTTCCTCATCATCTCTCTTCCCAGAGCATCAGACCGCAACTCTGGTTCATTTATCTCCCAACCTGGCAGGAAATACTTGGTATTCTACAAATAAAACACACAAGTTAGAGCATTTTAGTAAAATCACAGTTCATATGCGGTTGGGGCACACATGCGGTTGGCAATAGTGCGGTTTTGGAAATGAAAATTTCCAACCACAATGAAACTGTGAACACAGGTAGGAAACAAATAAGAAAAACACAAAAGTATATACTTAGTACGTGGCATTGTAATCCAAGGTTATCCCACACTGCAAGCGGTGCTTAGAGAGGAAGGTTATGGTGTCCAGCCTATATACTTAGTAATACTTAAGTAATTTCTAAGTATGCGGTTCAAAAGAATATGCGGTTTTCAGTATGCGGTTTCCAAGAGAGAATATGCGGTTTTGAAATTATAAATTAGTAACTGTAAGTGCGGTTTCAAAACGAATTTCATGCGGTTCTAAAGCATGCGGTTCAAACATGCAACACATAGTTAAAATTTTCAGAAATTTTCTAAGTATGGAAAAACAAGTTTGAAAATTAGGTTAAACCAAAACATATCAAATTTCTGAAAATGAAGATGAACAGTTACATGAGTGCATGAAGAACACGAAGAACACCAAGAGCAGTGATTTGAAAATGTTAACCAAAATGAACAAATAACATGTCAAAATGATCACATTGAGCAGTAGATTAACAATATAACAATAAAAATATCTACTTTACTCAAAATTACCCAGAAAATGCAAAAATACAGAAGTGGGTTTTCGAAACTTAAAGAGTTTAAAAATCAAAATCAGTGCTCAAGATGTTGATTGATCATAAAACAGAGTTTAGAAACTTAATCTATGCATGATTCCGAACAAAACCTCACAGATTTCATCAAAAATGATCAAGAAATGAAACATATATGAACAAAAGTAGGTTAGGGTTGTTCGAAGCTTTTACTTTGTTCAACAATGGCAGAAAATGATAGAACAAGAATGATTTGCAGAAGATTAAAGAGTTTAGGTTTAAGAAATCATACCATGTCATCAATGGGTTTGGGTGCCATTGATGAAGAAAGACTTAGAAACTTATGAAGTTTTGAAGGTTAGAGAGAAAGTGAGTTGGTAAACTGACACAGAGAAGGTACTTTTGCAGAGACGGCAGTTGAAAAAGTTTGAACAAAATGGAATGATTTCTATTTATAGGCACAGAGGAGGGTTAGGCAGCTGAAGGGACAGTATCAGGTAACACCCTTTCAGCTTCATCACATCATCCAATGACGGCTGACATGAAGGCCATTTAATGCTAATGTTCCCTTTGCATTAAATGCATTCAAATTTTAAAATTTCGTGGGAAAACATTTGCAAATAAACCCTAAAAAAATAAGGACTGAAAAATAAATAATAGAATTTGAACAATTTTTTTTATATATATATATTTTTTTTAAATAAATAACTGTAAGTAAAGATAGAAAATACTCCAAGTTGAACTACGGTTGAGATCAAGCGGTTGAGCTGCAGCATGCGGTTTGAGTGAAGCGGATGGCTGCAGTGCGGTTGGAAATCCTTGCGGTTTTGTACACGCGGTTCAACAGTGGAATTGAAACTATACTCAACAACCAAGTTAGTTAATAAAAAGAATGGAATTTATTTAAGTTCAAGCATACCCATTTCTCCTCTAAGGAACGAAAAGCTCTTGGAGTCAAGAGCTTTGGTGAGGATATCAGCAATCTGGTTGTCTGTCCCCACATACTCTAAATGGATATTCCTCTTTTCCACATGATGTTTGAGGAAATGATACT
Organism: Adenophora triphylla var. japonica; assembly: GCA_022495995.1. Lineage (NCBI taxonomy): Eukaryota > Viridiplantae > Streptophyta > Magnoliopsida > Asterales > Campanulaceae > Adenophora > Adenophora triphylla. The sequence goes on from JAFEMH010002882.1 coordinate 199,009, forward strand.
TGATATCAATATGCTTGGTCTTGGAATGCATGACAGGGTTGTTGGAGACTGAAATGGTTGAAGTGTTGTCACACATGATAGGGCAATTCCCTTCATGGATTCCATAGTCTACCAACTGCTGCTTCATCCAAAGGATTTGACAGCAACAACTACCAGCAACAATATACTCAGCCTCTGTGGTTGACACTGAAACTGAAGCTTGCTTCTTGCTGGCCCAAGCAACTAGTCTATTCCCGAGGAAATGACAAGTACCACTAGTGCTTTTCCTGTCAATAGTACAAGCTGCATAATCTGCATCTGAATAACCTATAAGATCGAAATTCGAATCTTTGGAATACCAAAGTCCAAGGCTAGTAGTTCCAGATAAATAGCGGATTATACGCTTGACTGCAATAAGATGTGCTTCTCTAGGATCTGCTTGATAGCGTGCACATACACAGACACTAAACATGATATCGGGCCTACTAGCAGTTAAGTAAAGTAATGAGCCGATCATACCTCGATATAAAGTCTGATCAACTTTCTTACCTTTGAGATCTTTATCTAGCTTATTTCCAGTGGCCATAGGAGTATCATATGCTTTAGCATTTTCTAATCCAAACTTCTTTATCAACTCCTTGGTGTACTTGGCTTGGCTGATGAAGATACCTTCTTCGCATTGCTTGATTTGAAGCCCGAGGAAGAAAGTTAATTCTCCCATCATGCTCATTTCAAACTTGCTTTTCATTAGCTTCTCGAAACGCTTACAAAGCAACTCATTAGTAGAACCAAAAATAATATCATCAACATAAATTTGAACAAGTAAAGTATGCTCATTATATTTGGCAATAAACAGAGTTGTATCAATTTTACCGCGTTTAAATCCCTTATCTAGTAAAAATTTAGAAAGAGTCTCATACCATGCCCTTGGAGCTTGCTTAAGTCCATACAAAGCTTTCTGGAGTTTGTAGACATGATTGGGAAATTTGGAGTCTTCAAATCCAGGTGGTTGGGCAACATACACGGTCTCTTGCAGTTCGCCGTTGAGGAATGCACTCTTTACGTCCATTTGATATAACTTGAAATGCTTGAAAGAGGCGTAGGCTAAGAAAATCCTAATAGCTTCCAATCTTGCAACTGGAGCAAAGGTTTCATCATAATCAATTCCTTCTTCTTGCCTATATCCTTGTGCAACCAACCTTGCTTTATTCCTAGTGATGCTTCCATTCTCATCCATCTTATTCCTAAATACCCACTTAGTTCCTATCACTCCTTGATCCTGAGGTCTAGGCACCAAAGTCCAGACCTTGCATCTTTCAAATTGGTTGAGTTCTTCTTGCATAGCAACGACCCAACTGGAATCTTGGAGTGCTTCATCAATCTTCTTTGGTTCAACTTGAGATAAAAGTGAAGTATGCTCGTCATAGTTCGATCTCCTTGTTTGAACACCGGAAAACAGATCACCAATCACATTTGTGAGGGGGTGACTGCTGACTTCACGAACCTCTGGGGGTAAGTCCGGTTGGACCGAGGTTTGTCAAGATCTTCAATTGGAACGTCGTTAGATCCTTCAAATAAGTCATGGAATGTAAGTTGACGAAGAGGTTCTATAAGCCGGATAGGGAATTTTCAACTTCTTCTTCCTTGCGCTGCATCTAGAGTAGGAACATCAGTGCGGTTTGAAAATTGCGGTTTGAGGGAATTTCGGTTGAGGGTGCTGGATTTTGCGGTTGAGGTTCAAAGTGCGGTTTGGGATGGTTCACCCGGTTCATTATGCTCAACAAAATCATCAAGAACATTTGGAGCCAAATGTGGCTCAAGGAGAGAATGCTCATCAAAAGTAACGTGGACAGACTCAACTATTTTTAAACTAGTTTTATTGAAAACACGAAAAGCTTTAGAATGTTTAGCATACCCAACAAAAATACCTTCGTCGGCCTTGGCTCCGAATTTACCTCTATTTTCTCTTCCGTTGTAGAGGACAAAACATTTGCACCAAAGATCTTGAAGAATGCAATGTTGGGGGTTCTTCCTCGCCAAAGCTCATAGGGAGTCTTATTATAGGTTTTGTTGATGAGGGAGCGGTTCGAGTGAAGCATGCGGTATTGATTGCTTCACCCAAAATACCGAGGTAGCTTCGCTTCGTATATCATTGTCTTTCCAAATTTCAATCAACGTCCTATTCTTCCTTTCCACAACCCCATTTTGTTGTGGAACACCAGTGGAAAAATTGTGATCAATCCCATGGTCATCACAATACCGAGCAACACCGTTGTTCTTAAATTACGTTCCATTATCTCGATCGAACACTAACGATGTCATCTTCTTTTTGAGTTTGGAGCCGTCTAAAAAGTGCGGTGAGAACCTCATAGCAATCATCTTTGGAGATCATCATCTCAACCCACGTATATCTTGAATAATCATCCACCACCACTAAGGTATATCTATTTCCTCCAATGCTGGCAGTGGTTACGGGTCCAAACAAATCAATGTGAAGCAGTTGTAAGCATCTTGAAGTTGAAGGAGCGGTCTTGCTGGTGAAAGACGACGCGGATCGCTACCAAGCCGGCATGCACCGCATTTCTCTCGGATGGTGGTCACCACTTTAGGTAAACCACGAACGAGGTTTTCCCTACTAATCTTTGCAAGATACTTGAAGTTCAAGTGGCTCAACCTCTTGTGCCATAGCCAACTATTTTCGCTCACATTCTTAGCTACAAAACAGAGATTAGTAATACTACATGCAGAATTTAGATCAATAATGTAAATATTACTCTTACGAATCCCTGTGAGTAGGGTGACGCCGGAAATGCTATCTTTGATAAAGCAATTTGATGACGTGAAGTTGCAAAGCATTCCTTTGTCGCAAAATTGAGAAATTGAAAGGAGGTTGTGTTTGAGTCCATCGACAAGAGAAACCTTCTCAATAGTTAGGTTTCCTCTCCTTATAACACCATATCCAATGGTCTTGCCTTTGTTGTTGTCACCAAAGGTTACAGACGGACCACTCGCTTCAACGATATCTTCAAGTAATGATCTATCTCCAGTCATATGTCTTGAGCAGCCACTATCAAGATACCATTCATTATCCTTGGAGTGACCAGCCATGAAGCAGAGGACCTGAAATGTAAACATTAAGAACGAGGTCCCCCTTTATTCCTTGGGTCCTGAAGTTAGGAACCCTTTACGACCCACACCTCGCTCGACGAGGAGGTTTACTCTTCCCGGCATTGGATGTGAACCGCAAAGGCATTCTCGCAGCCTTGTGACCTAAACCATCACACACGTAACATTTATAATAGCTACAAGCTTCATGAGGTTTTACTAACTCCTTACTCTTCTTAGGAGTTGCATGCGGTTTGGGACAAGGAAGCGGTTTGGGAGGTGCGGTTCCACTAACATTCCAAATGATATAAAGGGAACAGCTTTGGTTTGACCACGTATTTCCGGGAACGCTATTCTTGCTTTTGAAGGCAGGAGGAGTGGTTGAAGAAGAAACGCGGTCGACCTAGAGTTAGCAGAACCGCCTTTTCCACCGTAAGCGGTTGGAGCAGGATTCTACCAATTCCATAAGCCATTTCCTCTTCAGTGCTTCCACGTAATTCTTAGGTTTTAAACACGTAATTCTTTCCATATTGCTTTCCTTTAGGGTAGACATAATTAATTTGTCGTCCTTTACCCTTTCCTTTAGCATGCTTCTCCTTGGGAATTTCTTTAGTTAGTTCTGGAAATTTCTCATCCTTTTCACTCGAGGATGCACACTTCTCCTCTTCCTCAGATCCAAACCCTAGACCATCCTTAGTTCCAGGAGGAACTTGGAAGTCCATGATTTTATCCTTGGTGGATTGAGACTTGAGCCACGAATCAATAATCTTTTGACGATCGTCGATTTGGGTTACCAAGTCATCATTCCTTAGTTGAAGTGCAGCAGCCTTAGTTTCAAGGATGCGGTTTTGATCAGCAAGAGGAGTCATCTGTTTGATTTGGTCCTTAAGATTAGAAATTTCAGACCTCATCACAGTTTTCTCCGTCTTGTATAGATTAAGTTCATCATGAGCTAAGCTTAAGGCTTTCTTAAGATTTGAGAACTGATGGATCACCATTTCAGCTTCCTTGAACATCCTTTCATGTTCCATGGGAGAAACCTCTTCCACCACCTTTTTCAAAATTTTCTTCTTTGGAATAGTTTTTAAAGGTGGAGCATTTGTAGGAGGAAAAATGGGACGTGAATACGAGCAATTTCCTATCTTAATGCTAGGAGTAAGTTTGATATCATCATCCAATTTAAAATTTGGAAGTTTTGTAGAAACCTCCTTTTCTTCCATATCTTGCAACTCGACCGACTCGAATCGATTCATCGAAGCATCTCGCAATTAAGCGAGATTAACCTCTTCGGTTTCATCATCACTTCCATCATCGAATCTGTTTCAATCCAAGTTGCTAATTCCTTGGAATTCTCTTCCTCCTCGAACCATTCCCTTGCGACGAGAAAATTTCGCAGAGAGGTTTTCTTTTTCATGTATTCATATTTAGGCCGTGGACACTCGGTATGCAAAGTGGCCAGGTTTTCTACAATTGTAGCAAACTAGATCACCCTTTTTCTTTGTATCTCCAAATTTTAGAAAACGTTGCAGAGGTTTGCCTTTTGAAAATGATTTTGTGAAAGGTTTTGAGGATTTTCTAAATTTTTGGAATCTTTTCACAAACATGGCAAAATCATCATCATCCATTTCGATGAGTGATGAGGTTGATATGGAAGGATCAGCTGTTTGGTTGGATGTAGATGGTTTCTCCTCTTGTTCCACTACGAACATGGAAAGCGATTTGGTTTTTCCTTCAATCTCTTCAATATGATTTAATTTTAATTCATAGACTCTAAGATTGGCGTACAAGTTACTTAATGACCAAGTACCCAAAACTTTGGAGTCTTCTAAAGAGGTAGCCTTATTTACCCATTTAGAACCTAAAGCAGATAGGAAAGTCATATTGATTTCCTTATCGGTTAAAGTTTTGCCAAGAGATCTACAAGCATTAACTACCTCAACATATCGGTCGTAGGTTTGACGCAAGGTTTCGTTGGATTTTCTGTTGAAGTTGTTGTATGATCTTTCAACAAAGATATAATTTGATTTCCTTGCATTCATCATCACCTTCGAGGTAGCTCTCAATGGCATCCCACATCTCGCTTTGCGGTTTTGAGGTACATCACTTTCTCGTAGAGTTGATACGGGGAGGGTTCCGTAAATGATGTGCCTAGCCTTGTCGTCCAAGGCAACCAATCTCTTCTCTTCATCCGACCACTCTTCTTTTGGCTTTTTGACCTCTGGAATTGTTGCACCGGTGGTTGCATCTCGTGTTGGCCTTCATTGGAACTAACGGGCCATTGATTACGCACTCCACCAAAGATTTCATCTATGGTTTCCAAATGAATGAGCATTCGGCACTTCCAGATGTCAAAGTGGTCTTCGTCCAAGATTGGAATGTGTGAATAGTTAACAGTAGTCATTGTTTTTGTGTTTGCCATATCGAATCGGCACACAAGCTGTTAAGCTTGAAAAACAGTGGTTTTAAAATGTGTCAGCTCTGGTACCACTTGTTGGTCCCAAAGGTGGCAACAAGGGTGAAAATACAGCTAGAGGGGGGTGAATAGTCTTAAAATTTTTCGCCCTCTTTTAAAAACTAAACCTCTTGCTTACAAAATCCTCTTGCAGCTTGATAATAGACTCGCAAGTGATAGTGTAAAATGCACGTGAATAATAGAGTGTAAAGCGGTTTTGAGAGGCGGTTTGTAAAATGCGGTTTTGGTGGTGCGGTTTTGGGAAGTGCAGTTTTACAAACACGTGTGGTTTTGACTTTGTTAACTCCAAACACTATTTCACAATAATGGATAACTAAATAAAGATCAAACAGAGACAAAGATAAATAATTAGTAAGCACAAGAAATATAAATGCAGAAAGTAAGAACACGCTATTTGGAGTGGTTCAATCGATAAATGATCTACGCCCACTACCAAGATGGTTAGTCTTGGATTTCTAAGAGAGATTTTATATTAAGTATTTGAAAGATTACAAAGTACAATAAAATCTTTTCTATGAAGAACAAATCCAAAACTATAACCAGTGTATCTCAAATGTATAATCTATGTGATTAAACAAGTGAGGTGTGTGTGTGAGAACAAGATCAAGGCTCTTTAAATCTGTAAGATGTAGAGCTTAATGATTCTTGAATGTGTTAAGGCTTGATATCTGGGCCGGGAATATTTCTTGAAGTATGAAGATGAAGATTCAAAGGGTTGAACAATTTCTCAAGCGTAGCTTCAGCTTCTATGAACACAGCACTTCTCAATTTTTTCAAGCAATCTTCAAATGGTGAAGATTAGGGGTATTTATACTCAAGCATCAAGAAACTAGCCGTTGGATACAGCTGTTGAAGGACAGTACTTGATGCAATCCTATTGGTCCACAGCAACCACTTTTGTCCTTTGGTACAGCTGCTGCAGATAAAGCTGATCAGGCTCCAGCTGCAAGCAATGAGGTTAGGACACCTGTCACCTTTTCAAGATCCTTGCAGATCTTTTCTGACATTGAATCACGTGACAAGATATGGTGGTTGACTTTTGGTATTGCTGACGTGGATTCCAACGGATAAAAAAAGTTGTGCACTTTAAGTAGCCAATCATTGGATGCGGTTGGTGAGACGCGGTTAGGAACATGCGGTTAGCTACACCAGGGGGTTGCAAGGATGCGGTTGTAGATGAACTGCAATGATGCGGTTCAACAAGCGGTTTGCACTGAGGTAGTTCATTAAGCAGATTCAAGGAATCATACATGCGGTTGCATGTGCGGTTCAAAGGGGCGGTTTTGAACACTGCTGGAACTGCAACCTTACATCCAATGAGTCTTGAGCCATACTTCAAGCCTAAGATTAACCTATTCTATAAAATGGACTTAGCTAAAAAATTGAAGTCTAAGCTTCATTACATAGGGTCCTAAAGTCCTTAAAATAGACAGAAGGTTATGGTATCAATCAAATCTAATACAAAATAGGAGGGTTAAAACATGCATACCCAACACAAAAGAAATTGAAAAAACCCAATCTGGTAAGTTGAAAAACATAACCAGTTTGAATTTTCAAAAGATTATTCTTCCTGTCCAAAGCCTGGAGCTGCATTTAATGAACAGTGCACGTTTACAATCCTATCCGCGCGGACATGTTTGAAATTTCCAGAGGGCTATAAATTGAACCCTCCTCTCTCAGTTTACACAACACAAATCACTTACAGCAACTGCACCCTGGCGAAAAATAGGGAGAAAACAGTGGGAATTCACTTGAATTGCCACCATTTTCTCTCCAATCTTTCCCAAATCTCACTCACTCACAAACACTTCAAACCATTCTCATACATACTCTCATACATATACTAACTCAAGCTCAAATCACTCTTTAGGAGGAGGATTAGAGAGAAAACATAGAGGACTTCATTGTTATCTACTTGTTTTCTCTTTAACCAACTCAAATCATCAACCCTAAACACTTTCAAACCCTAAACACATTCAAGCCTTCAAACACAAAACACAAGGAAGATAGGTATAACCTCCCTCTCCTTACCCTAAATTTCTCTCATCCATGCATGCATCTCAAACTTTGAAGATGTAATTTGTTCATTTCTTGCTTTAGATCCAAGAGGATCACCATGAAAGTTCATCTCCATGGATGATCCTCTACAAGGATCAACATTACTTTCAAAGTGTTCTTCTTTTACTTACTTGCAAACAAGTTTTCAAAACTCTAAAAATCATTTTCATACATCAAATCTCTTTTTCAAAGGATAAAATTCCCCTTCCCAAGCAAATGAAGTGCTTAGTCCTAATGTACCCCAAGGATGGTTTTATATAGTTGATTCACCACTAAAATGTCAAGTGATCACTAATCAAAACCTAGGGAAATGGGGACAAGCATGGATGCAAAACCCCCTTTAAAATCATGTTTTCCTTCTTGAGAAGTTGCTGTCCAGTAGCAATTTTCTAAGACCTCAGTCCATGTCTAATTTTTTGGACACAGATAAACTTGGAATTTGGTGTTGACTACAAAATACTTTTTGTATCCAACATCCAGATATTTCCATACATATTTTTATTTTATTTTTTACGTGAGTAAAACTCCTTTTTTCAAATTTTCTTTTAAGGGTCAGTTCATCAGTCTCTGGAAATCCAGATTTCAGATCTGAGATTTCCAGAAGGTTTTGGTCCACCAAATCATCTCCAAAATGGAGAGTTCTTTCAAATAAACCTTATTTAAGGTGTTTTGAACATTTTTTATTCTCGGACTTTTCCAAGATTCTGGAGTTTTCAAGCCCTAAAGTCTATTTCAAAATTAAGTGTCCACTGCCTTTTTCATTCTGGCAGAAATGGTTTTCAACTTCCAAAAATCTTTTGAGTACCAAAATTCAACCCAAAAATCACACCAAAAATCATGGGATCTGTCCAAAGTCTAATAAAGAATTCTCAATTTTTTACTTTCCTCAGTTTCAACTTATTTTGGCCAAAGTAACACACACACACACACACACACAAACAAATGATTTTGAATGTTTGGAAGACTCGTTTTACGAGGCATTCCGGGTGCACACTAACGTCCTTCCCGGCGTGTAACGTGACCTCCGAACCCAAATCTCTAATCTCGGGTATTTTTCAAAGTTTTGGCCCTTAAAACAAAAATGGTGTGGCGACTCCGTTTGATTTCAAAAATCGGGTACATCACAGCGCCGTAACCTTTAGTCTCCGTTATTTCCGTCATAAAGAAATAACGTCATCTAGCTCCCTCTATCTCTGTCAAAAAGAGATAGCGCCGTAAGCTTTAGTCTCCGTTATTTCCGTCATAAAGAAATAACGTCATCTAGCATCTAGCTCCCTCTATCTCTGTCAAAAAGAGATAGCGCCGTAAGCTTTAGTCTCCGTTATTTCCGTCATAAAGAAATAACGTCATCTAGCTTTAGCTCCCTCTATCTCTGTCAAAAAGAGATAGCGCCGTAAGCTTTAGTCTCCGTTATTTCCGTCATAAAGAAATAACGTCATCTAGCTTTAGCTCCCTCTATCTCTGTCAAAAAGAGATAGCGCCGTAAGCTTTAGTCTCCGTTATTTCCGTCATAAAGAAATAACGTCATCTAGCTCCCTCTATCTTTGTCAAAAAGAGATAGCGCCGTAAGCTTTAGTCTCCGTTATTTCCGTCATAAAGAAATAACGTCATCTAGCTTTAGCTCCCTCTATCTCTGTCAAAAAGAGATAGCGCCGTAAGCTTTAGTCTCCGTTATTTCCGTCATAAAGAAATAACGTCATCTAGCTCCCTCTATCTCTGTCAAAAGGAGATAGCGCCGTAAGCTTTAGTCTCCGTTATTTCCGTCATAAAGAAATAACGTCATCTATCTCCCTCTATCTCTGTCAAAAAGAGATAGCGCCGTAAGCTTTAGTCTCCGTTATTTCCGTCATAAAGAAATAACGTCATCTAGCTCCCTCTATCTCTGCCAAAAAGAGATAGCGCCGTAAGCTTTAGTCTCCGTTATTTACGTCATAAAGAAATAACGTCATCTCTAAGAGATAGCGCCGTAAGCTTTAGTCTCCGTTATTTCCGTCATAAAGAAATAACGTCATCCAACTTTAGCTCCCTCTATCTCTGTCAAAAAGAGATAGTACCCTAAGCCTTAGCTTCCGTTAGAATGAAATAATGTCAGGTGACAACCTCCATTAATTGTCAAAACCCTCAAGGATCCTAGACATCGTTCCTAACTATCTAGTGATGCTTGAACTACGGCCAGGCTTGATTCCTCCGGGATACGTAGGTAGCCTTTCATAAAAGGTCCAGCCATCCGACCACTTTGGTCACCCTATTCCTTCGCCACTCCTCAGTGATGAAATAGCCCCTCATAAAGGTCTTGACATCCGACCACATTGGTCACTTCTAGCATATCCCCAGCAGGATCAATTGCTTGACCTCCTAGGTCATTTTCTTTTACTTCCCCAGCAAGAGACCAGTTTCTCTTCTCCATTCCTCAGCGGATCTATTCCGAACTACGGCCTGGCTTGATTCCTCCGGGATACGTAGGTAGCCTTCCAGAGGTTCAGCCACTCGACCACCTCGGTCTCTCAATCCGTCTCGGCATTCGCCAGATCGGATCCTTTTCTATCGACAACCCCACTCGCCTTGCAAGTGACGTTGCCGAGGGGCTTCTGTAAGTACCCAAATCTGGCTCATGCCTTCCGGTTAAATTTCCCGGCAATTTCGGTAAGTTTCCCGGTAATTCCCCGGACCTTCCTAGTGTTCCGGAAATATTCCGGAACTGTTCCAAATTGAATAAAGGCTGAAAGGGAGCCTTCCCAATTAAGAAACACGTTTTTCTTAATTGGGAGGAGGCTTCTAGAATTTGCCACCTTTCATGGTTCTAGAAATGCTGAGTCATAAGGGATAATGCCGCACGGCTGCATTAGCTCGAGGTCTCTGGCCGCACGGCTTCATTAGCCTTATCCAGACTGCCTATAAATAGAGCCCTCCTCTACCCATTTTAGATATCAACAAAAAGGCATCACTCACTCATAATGCGAAGAAGTCCTCCCAAGGAGCTGCTGGAAGTCCAAGAAGGTGAAGAAGAAGGCCAAGAAGCTACCTCCCTCCTCCTTGAAGATCCAAGATCAAGTCCTCCTCCTAGCTCCATCCAAAGAAGAAGAGGAAGCCATTGGTAACCTCGCACACCCTAACCTTGCATCCTAATTGCTTTATGTGATTATAATTGCTCATTGCATTCATACATTGCATTTATCTTGCTTGGGACTTGGTAGTTTATCATAAAGATCATATCTTTATCCCCCTTTCCCCCTTTGCATGCCTTAGGCATCCTTTGCCATTAAAGATGTAATCTTTGAATGAAAGGTGCATCCTTTGCACCTAAAAACCCCATTTTTCCATAAAAATGTCATCTTCATGCATCCTTTGCATATAAAAATCCAATCTTTATAAAAATGCATCCTTTGCATTCAAATCCTTTTTCAAACATCCTAGGCATTAAAGATCATATCTTTATCCTAAATTAGCATCCTATGCTTTTCAAAATACAATCTTCATGCATCCTTTGCATATTCAAATACCAATTTCTTCATAAAAATGCATCATTTGCATAAAAATCATGTCTTTATGCATCATTTGCAAATAAAGATCATTTCTTTAAATCAAATGCATCCTTTGCAACCCAAAAATGTCATCTTTTCATTAAAAATGTCATTTTTACATGCATTCCCCCATGTCCCCATTAGCAACCTCGGAACGGACCGGTGTAAAAGATCCTATCTTTATATCGTTCCTTCCATAAAGGTTTCATAATTTCTTTAGAAAAGGACAACCTTGAACCCTATATCTCCGATTATCACTTAAGATGAGTATGAAGCATCTATATGAGCTCGACCGTCTTAAAGTGTAGGATTGATGGGCTAAGGACCCTCCTTTTCTAAAGAACCTCATCTTTGACTATAAAGGGAGTCATTCTCTCGATCACGCAAGTCCCGAGGTCCAAAAATGCGGTGATCACAAGTCCAAGATGAGGACGGGATCATAATCCCGAATACATAAAATCCAAGAAATCCCGAGCGACAACCAACAAATGGTTTGTACGTCCAGAAGATGACTTGGGACATTCCCTCCCCTTTATTTTCAAACACATGCACACAAGAAAGCACGCAAGCAAGCACGATTAATGGGATCTTGGGAGACTTGCTCCGGCAAGGCACCTTGGGTGAACGACGATCCGTTCTTCCCAAGGGGTAACTTAACCTCCGAACCCATAAAACCTTTTTTCAAAGTTTTGAGGTAATCAAAATGGCGTGGCGACTCCGTTTTTCAAATTAAACCGGTTGTCTTCAAACTCGCGTGAATCCAACAAACACAAAAAATTTGGGCACACATTCACACCAAGGCAAGGTTTGACTCAGTAAGTTTCAGCATGTGGCCTTGGTTGACTATGAGTTGGGATTAGATTAGTTGAAGGGTAGAAAGTATTTGGCAATAGTCAGAAGGGGGTGCGGTTGAAGTGGAAGGAATTTGGGTAAAGGAAGGAGGCGGTTGAGATTCAGTAGCAGGAGCGGTTTGAGGTAGATGGGTTAGAAGGATTTGGAATATGCGGCTAGCTGGGACTGTATATGGTGAAGCAGTTAAGGGAGGAATTGGAAGTGTTTGGGGTAAGGTAGTAGGTGCAGTTGAAAGAGGTGTGGTTGAAGTAGGAGGTAGAATGTTGGTTTGAATGTTTGAGGTGGTTGGGTTTGAATTAGATGAGGAACTGGTGGAAGAAGTATGAAGTTCAACAGAAGGGGATTTCTGTGGAACTGGGGAATTATCAGGGATAGGAGAATTTTGAGGAGGAGGAGTATTGGCGCCGTTAGGAGAAGGAGTTGGGGTGCGGTTAGATATGGATACAGCAGGGGTGCGATTTGATAGGGGCGGTTAGAGTGTTGAGGAGAATTTTGAGGTAAAGGAGTTGGGGTTCTATTTTGGTTAGAAATGGAGGTTGCTTGGCGAACAGATGGTCTAGAAGTCCATTGGGAGAAGGCAGGAATGGGAATGGAGTTAGTTATGGAAGGGGAATGGGAGTGAGAGTTGGAAGGTGAATGGGATGTTGAATGTGAAGCGGAATGTGATGAAGGTGGAGAAGGAGTAGGTTGTTTGGCCACACGTTGCAGAAAACGTTTGGGTCCTTTGGTTGTGGTCTTTTTCTTGGCTATGTGTTTGACCCTTTTTGGCTTCTCCCCCTGAGCGGTTGCAGCTCTGAGTGGTTGAGGAGGAGAAGGCGATTGAGAATTGTATGGTGAGGAGTGGTGAGATTGGACAGGGGATTGAGGTGGTGTTTGGATACGGGTTTGGGTTTGAGGTGGTTGTGAGGGAGGTGGTTGGGGAATTGGTTCCTTGGTTTTACCTTTAGCAGCACCTTTCTCAGCTCTCTCTTTCTCAATCCTGGCAATTTCAGCTTTGTAGAAGGCGGTTAGATCCTCATCAGATAACTTTGCCAAATCCACTTGAGTCTGCTTGGCCTTCTTGTCTCTTGCAACCAAAGGAGGGATACTTGCATCTTCTTCTTCTTCTTCTTCAACCTCATCCAGAAGTGAAAACTTCTCCTTCCCTTTCTTACTTGTTCCAGCTCCAGCTGCACCACGCGGTTGAGCAGGTGCGGTTCTGGTCTTCTTTGCAAGCGGTTCTTCTACTGCTTTTCTCTTCCTTGACACCTTCTTAATTGCCTTGCCCAGGCCTTTGACTGCGGTTGCAGGTGTCATCTCAACATAGTGTTCCTTGGGCTGAATGGTATCAGCATCATAGAGGGCCTTGTAATCATCATTGCCAAAGGAGAATCTAAAATTGTGGCAAGCTTTAAGTCCAAAGGATTCCTCATTTCCCCAATGAACAGATATTTCTGGAGTAGTGGTTCTTAGATCCTCCAAGTGCTGGTAATTGGTGAAGATGGCGGTCAGCATTCTGCAAAAAGGTCTCCACCTGATATGCTCATCCTTGATCTTCAATTGATATGTATTAATGCTGCTGGCAAGCTCTCTCATCAAAATCTTTGGCCAATGGAGCTTGATTCCATTGTAAATTGCACAGCAATACATCCATTGCTGTTAGGTGAAGTTGTTGTGGTTTCCAGTTTTGCCAAACACAAACTTCCCTACCAGGTAGCATAGATGGCTCGTCAATTCTCCAAAAGCTCTCCTGGGTTTCTTCTTGTAATACCCAGATAGTGAATCAAGGTCTCCAGTAAGAGTTGAGCAGGTGGCATCCATGACCTCTTGGGATACCTCAATAGGAGCACTAGATACGTGGAATTCATATGTGCTTCTGATGTTCAGGTAATCAATGGATACTTCAAAGCCTTCAACTACTCCAACCAAGCTGGGGATCTTCTTCCCATCAGATAGCTCTCTTTCTCCACGCTTCGCGGTCGCATAAAACTGATCCACAAAGAGAGGAATGGTGTATGTCTGCTTTTTGTTGAATAAGGGAAGGATTCCAGAAGCTTCCATCTTTTTGATCATCTCCCTGCCTAGAGCATCTGACCTCAGCTCAGGCTCATTGATTTCCCAGCCTGGAAGAAAATATTGAGTATTCTATAAAGAAAACACTCAAGTTAGATCTAGTAATAGAGTCACAGTTTACAAGCGGTTTGGGCACATATGCGGTTGGCAATAGTGCGGTTACAAGTATTAAGAGCATGCGGTTCTCAACGTGCGGTTGTATGACTATAAAGCACATGCGGTTTTGAAACACAAAGAATAAGCGGTTTATGGCAAGCGGTTTCAAACACTGAGCATGCGGTTAGAACTGAAGCGGTTTAAACATGCAAATCAAAATCCAAACTTTCCAAAAATTTTCTAAGTATGAAAGACAAGATTGAAATTCAAGGCAATCCAAAACATAAGAAGTTTTCTGAAAATGAAGATGAACAGTCACATGAGTGCATGAAGAACATGAAGAACACCAAGAACAGAGATTCAATGAAAGTTAACCAAAATGAACAAATAATATGTCAAAATGACCACATTGAGCAGTAGATTAACAATATAACAATAAAACTTTCTACTTTGCTCAGAATCATCCAGAAAAAGCAAAAATCGGTAAGTGGGTTTCGAAAACTCAAGAACTGAAAAATCTAAAATCAATGCCCAAAACATGTGTTGATCATAAAATAAAGCATATAACTTAATCCAGGCATGAAACCGAACAAAACCCAACTAATTTTATACAAAATGATGAACAAATGAAGCATGTACAAGCAAAAATCAGTTTATGTTCTTCGAAGCTTTGGTGTTCATCAATGGCAGTTTTAAACATACGTGATTTACAGAAAGTTTAGGAGATAAAGGTTCAGAAATCATACCATATCAAAAAAAGGTTGCTTGGGTGCCATTGAAGATTTGAACTTTAAAGTTTTTATCAAAGTTTTGAAGAGAGAGAAGAAGGAGTTTGGTGAAAACTGACACTTGAAGGTACGAATGTCAGAGAAGGCAGTTTGAAAAGGTTGAAAAGGTAGGGTATGCCTTCTATTTATAGGTAAAGATTGAGGGGTAGGCAGCTGAAGGGACAGTTTCTATATCCCACAGGGTGAATCATTACAAATGTTGCACCCTTTCAGCTTCAACACATCATCCAATGACGGCTGACATGAAACCCATTTAATGCCAATGTTCCCTTTGCAATAAATGCATTTAAATTTTAAAATTTCGTGGGAAAACATTTGCAAATAAACCCTTTAAGAAAACATAAGGACAAAAAAAATAAATAAAAGGAATTTGAACAGTTTTTATTTTTTTTTTTATTATTTTTTAATAAATAAATAGAAGCAATAAATAGATAGAATATACTCTAAGTTGAAATGCGGTTGAGATCCATGCGGTCAGGCTGCAGCAAGCGGTTTGGATAAGGGCGGTTGGCTGCAAGCGGTTGACTACATGCGGTTTGAATGCACGCGGTTTCAACAGAGGTGAGGTTTGAATCCTTCATAGGAATTTCAACCTATACTCAACACACATGTTAGCCAATAAAAAGTATGGAATCAATTAAGTTCAAGCATACCCATTTCTCCTCTGAGGAAAGAAAACCTCTTGGAGTCAAGAGCCTTGGTGAGGATATCATCAATCTGGTTGTCTGTTCCCACGTACTCTAAATGGATATTCCTCTTCTCCACATGGTCTTTGAGGAAATGATACTTGATATCAATATGCTTGGTCTTGGAATGCATGATAGGGTTGTTGGAGACTGAAATTGTTGAAGTGTTGTCACACATGATAGGGCAATTTCCTTCTTCAATTCCATAGTCCACCAACTGCTGCTTCATCCAAAGGATTTGACAGCAAAAAACATCCAGCAGCAATGTACTCAGCCTCTATAGTTGACACTGAAACTGATGCTTGCTTCTTGCTGGCCCAAGCAACTAGTCTATTCCCGAGGAAATGACAAGTCCCACTAGTTGTAAGTGCTCCAATTTGAGTTGTTAGCATTTTCGTTAGAAAATTAACGAAAGTCTTAACATTCCTAACATTTCTAACAATTCCTAACTTTTCTAACAAAACAAGGGTAAAGTAGGGATTGCTATTTCAGGTTAAACCAAGAAAAGAATCTTAAAAAGAAAAGAAATTGTAAAAAACCCGAATTGGCAAGCTGAAAAACACAGCCAGTTTGAATATTTTCAAAAAATATTCCTTTGGTCCAAAGCCTGCAGCTGCATTAAATGAACAGTGCACGCTGCTATTCCAGTCCGCGCGGATACTTTTGAAGAATTCAGAGGGCTATAAATTGAGCCCCTCAGTCTCAGAAATAGGGAGCCACAACTTCATTCACAGCAACACCTTGGCGAAAATCTTGTAGAAAACAGTGGGAATTCCCTTGAATTGCCACCTTTTTCTCAATCATTTTCCCAAATCTCACTCACTAATCACTCTCAAATTCAAGCCTCAAACACAAACACAAAGAAGATTGGTAAACCCTCCTTCTCCTCATCCTAAGCTTCCTTCATCCATGCATGCATTTCAAACTTCAAAAATGTAGTTTGTTCATCAACTTGTTGTTCATACTTGCTTGACCTAAAAATGTAGTCACCTTGGAATAAATTTCCATGGATGACCATTTAAAAGGTCCAAATCATTTCTTACTCACTCAAAAAGTGTTTTCCAAAAATCATTTTCATACACAAAATCTTTCTTTCAAAGGATAAAATTCCCCTTCCCAAGCAAATGAAATGCTTAAAGTCCTAATGTACCCTAAGGATGGTTTGATATAGTAGATCACCACTAAAATGTTTAGTGACTACTAATCAAAGCCTAAGGAAATGGGGACAAGCATGGATGCAAAACCCCCTTTAAAATCACATTTTCCTTCAAGAACATCTTGCTGTCCAGTAGCATTGTTCTAAGACCTCAGTCTATTGTCTAATTTTTTGGACACAGAAGAACTTAGAATTGGGTGTTGACGACAAAATACTTTTTGTAGCCAACATCCAGATCTTTCCAGAAATATTTTTACTTTATTTTTTTTCGTGAGTAAAACTCCCTTTTTCAAATTATTTTCCAAAGGTCAGTTTATCAGTCTCTGAAAGTCCAGATTTCATATCTGAGATTTCCAGAAGGTTTTGGTCCATCAAATCATCTCCAAATGGAAAAATATTTTTCAGAAACCTTATTTAAGATGTTTTGAACAACTTTCATTCTCGGACTTTCCCCAGATTTTGAAGTTTTAAAGCTCTTAAATCCATTTTAAAATTAAGTGTCCACTGCCCTTTTTCATTCTGGCAGAATTGATTTTCAACTTCAAGAAATCTTTTGAGTACCAAAACTCAACCCTAAAATCATACCAAAAATCATGGAATTTTTTTAATGCCTTACAAAGAGTTCCCATTTTTTATTCTCAGTTTGAAGTTATTTTGGCCAAAGGAACACACACACACACACACACACAAATGGTTTTTAAGCTTGGAAGACTCGTTTTACGAGGCATTCCGGGTGAACACTAACGTTCTTCCCGGCGTGTAACGTGACCTCCGAACCCAAATATCTAATCTCGGGCATTTTTCAAAGTTTTGGCCCTTAAAATAAAAATGGCGTGCCGACTCCGTGTTTTTGATTTTTCAAAAAAGGAAAAATCCTTTTTCCGGTGGCACATATCGTCTCAGTGGCGACTCCGCTGGGAACAAATAAGTTTTATCTTTTCAAAAAAAAAATGGAGGAAAAACTTTTGTGGGTCAAGCTTTCGTCCCGGCATTTGAAACCATTTGTTGTGTGTGTGTTGATTTTTCACATTTTCGTGTTGTTTTGGTCGCCTCGGAAAAGTCAAAATTTTGACTATCGGACCCGTTGACTTGAATTTTGAATTATGTGCTTATGTGCTTATGTGTTCATTTGCTTTAAAAAAAAAAAGGATTTTCAAAAAGAAAAATTTTCAAAAAAAAAGATTTTCAAAAAAAAAAATCATTTTCAAAAAAAAATAATCATTTTTTGCATGCATCATACTTTTTAAGACACATGAGAAAATTTCTATTTTACTCAGAAAAAGAAGATAGACTGCTTGCACACTACGCGCACTTGGCCTTACACTGCACACTACGTCCTTAACCCGGGGAAATCCCAGTAGCAGCCCGTTTGGCCTTATTACGCCTCTCGGTGCGAGCACGGGACTACCCAAACATCCCATGGAGCCTCGTGTCGACCATGCACTTGTCCGTGACACACTTTGTCCGAGACTCGGTTGGTTTTTAGTCTGGTCTGTGTCATGCCCTGTCTGTGTATTTACCTTTCCTTTCAAGCCTTAGTCGACATACCAAGTCAATATCTTTCGGGGACCCTAATCAGTCGAAGTCCTGCCGGTTTTCCGTCACGGGCTTTGACCAGATATTGACTGGCGCCTTGACTTTGACTCGGTGGCACAAATTATACACGACTCCCGGCATGACCTTTGAGTCATCAAGAATTAACGATCATTCCATGCCTAATTACGGCCTAAATGACGACGTGTCAAGATCAATTGCGGACATTTATCAGTCCAAATCATGCCGACTTTTTGTCGAGCCCTCGGACATGATCTTGACCTTTGACGTCAGCTTTGTCCGTAATTTACATCGAATGCTCGTTAAGACTAGATTACCCGCCAGATTTTTAGGATCGTTTTTCTTTTCGGTCGGTGGGACCCGCTTGCCCTATAGGACCCTCGCCCGGGGCTGTCCGCCCTAGGAAGTCGAAATACAGGTGGAATACGAGGGGCTTATAGACGTAGTGATGGGGCCCACTGATCCAGGATCCAGAATAGTTTGCGAAAAAGAAGAGCAATCTTTTCCAACCGATTAGGTTAATAAAATACGTTTTAAGTAAACTAGAACAAATAACTGCATGTTGCATGAGCCCAAAGCCCAAACACCTACCCTCCTTCACTCCCAGACATCTGAACCCTCGTGTCTTTCCCGCAGCTCCGCACAAAGCTTGTTTTCGGGCACCGGGTCACCGTTTGATCGGTTGGGAAGAGTCAGCGCATCGTCGGCTTCACCATTTGTTCCAACTCGGGTTTCGAATGTCTACGCATCGGCCGTAACGATGGGGACAACATCACTCCGCCTCCCGGGACTCCCAGACGAGAACATCGGTGGAATCGGTTAGCGAACGGATGAGATTGCGACAGGAAGCACAGATTAATAGCCTTATGGAAGCCATCAAAAGCCATGGTTTGGCCGCCAGTCTCAATCCCGATGGCACCTTCACCGTGGAAGAAGAAGAGGATGCCAATCCCACTCTCAGTCGCCCTGATTACTCCAGGATGCCACCACCCACCTCCTACGGTACTACTACCAGAACCCATGCTTCTCGGTCTCTGGGTCAGCCAGCTCCCCAACCACAGACCACCGGATCCATGTAGCCTGACGGCACAAATCAGTTCACAGTTCCTCAGTGGGGACAAAATCAGTACGGAATGTCTTCTCATGGTTGGGGTTACCTCGGAATGCCACAGCAAATTGGAATCCCACTTCAGTTCAGAACCGATCAATCCGGGCCTTCGCATCAACAGTTCAAAGTGCCACAGCAACAGTTTGGAATGCCGCCACAGTCTGGTTCAGGGCAACAGTCAGGAGCCCCTCATCAGAATGATGCTAGCTCAATTGCTCCTAACACAGCTTTCACAAATCCATTTCTCACTCAGGCTTCGATGGGTTACCAAACCTCCATCCCGGTTTCATCAGAATCACCAGGACCGCAGTACCCCCCGGGTTATACACCATCGCCGCAGCCAGCCATGCAATTCAACGATCAGGGACAGCAGTCCGTACTTAAGCCTACTTATGGGCCTCACTCCGGAAATCCAAGCTACCCGGCTACATTAGGAATGCCTTCACCCTCTTTGCCAGTTGAAAATCAACAGCAGGCCGCAAGGTTCTATCCCTTTGCCCAGGCTCCTACTCACGCCCCTCCAGGTAATTTGGGCCAAGGACAGGTTTTCACCTACGTCCCCGAAACAGCCGTTCCCTCCACCAGTCTGCCGCCAGTGGTAGCTCCTCTCTCTAGCTCAGTCACTGGCATGAATGCCATGGATCCACCACAAGATCCTCATCTGGCCTGGTTCATGGAACAACATAAGGAAATGAAAGCGCAGATTGTCGAATTGACTGCTAAGAAGTCTGCCTTACGACCTACGGACCCGGACTCCATTGTTCCCCTGCCCCACAAATTCGTGATGCCCAATCTGGACCTCTTTGATGGGACTGCATGCCCGAAAACTCATCTGGATACATATACCTTGGCAATGAAGGCTAAAGGATGCACCAATCAGCAGTTGGCTGACTATTTCAGTCTCTCTTTGAAGTCCAGTGCTCTAAAATGGTTCTTCCGCTTAAAACCCGAGGCCAGGGCTACATGGGACCAAATCACTAGTGCCTTTACAGAAAAGTATAAAGCTAATTTGGAGTGGGAAACGAATAGAGTTGACACTGGACAACGGTGCGGCGTCAGCGAGAA
This sequence comes from Adenophora triphylla var. japonica, assembly GCA_022495995.1. Lineage (NCBI taxonomy): Eukaryota > Viridiplantae > Streptophyta > Magnoliopsida > Asterales > Campanulaceae > Adenophora > Adenophora triphylla. The sequence goes on from JAFEMH010002882.1 coordinate 219,502, forward strand.
CATCAGGGACTTTTACAAACGTTGGAATTTGAAGCTTAGCGAAATGGCAACTCCTCCTCCTGAAGAGGAACAACTGGACATCTTTCACTCATGCTTGAAACCACATCTAAGAGCCTCCCTCAGTCACTTTCCCTACGCAGACTTGCGGGCAATGGTCAACTCCGCAACTAAATTTGAAAAGGCTTACAATCAACAGCCGGCTGCTGCACCCGCTTACAGATACAGAGCTCCTCCCCCAACACGGTTTCGGCTCCTGCTAAAGGTAAAGAGATGATCAACTATGCAGGGCAGGAATGTAATAATGCAACTCCTTTTGCTCCCAGAAAACCAGCTGAGCCCAGATCACGGGTCATAAACCTCGAAAACTTTGGAATGCCTCTGAACGACATCTTTAGGGGATTGGTGAAAGAAGGCTTGCTGCGGCCTTTGGAGAATTTCCAACCCAGGAATCCGAATGCTCCCGTGGATACTTCAAAGTATTGCGCTTTTCATCAAGCCCATGGACATCTGACCGATAATTGCTTTACTCTGAAAAAGGCAATCCAAGGCTTGATAGAGCAAGGAAAGTTGGAAGGCCCCGAGGGGCCTAATACAGTCAAAAATCCTCTGCCAAGAAACCATAACCAGGTAAACATGATTGAAAGCGGAGAACCTTCGCATGACCTGGAAGATGCGGAAACTGATGAAGGTCCCCAAATACCCATGGCCAACCTGTCGAGGATCCTGAATTCGGATTCCCCTCAGCCTTGAGGATGATGAACAAGTCAGCCCACCTTGGTCTCATGTCAAAGATTTCTTGCAAGAATACGAGGCTCGCTATTTCTCGGATGAAGGGAAAGGCGTCTTGAAGAAGCTGAGGGGCCATTAGGTCAAAACATGAGAAAACCATTTACACAAGATGGTTAGAGCAGTCAAGGAAGATTGAGCAAGAAAACTTCAGACGGGCGCCTGTACCGGGGCTTATCAGCAAAGAGGCCGAAGAGCATCTGGAGCTAGTACACTTCTGCAAGTTGGATCTGGGAGAAACCAAATACGATCCCGAGGACAGTGAAACTGAAGAGTCAGAGGAGGAGGATTGCTTCTATATCCTGCCTGGAGTCAAATACGTGCCACCCCCTCTCACTCTTCCCCCGCAATTTCTAGGAGGAGAGGCCGAGTCGCAACTACTACTTCCAGGAATGGGGGCATACGACAATTTCTGCGGATGCACGCACCCATATTCCCCTAATGGGTTTGATCGGCGTTCCCTCTCAGCCGAAATCCCAGTAGTATGGGAAGATGATTCCGATGACAGCGATGACGACGATGATGACGAGAGCGAAGAGTCAACTGAGGCCCCAGATCCGAAATCAATCTGGAACAATCATACCGGAAATGATATCACGGGAGCCAGACACAATGGTTGGTTGTCAGCAAGCGACAATGAAGGACCACCAGAAAATGCGGGTCAAATACCGATGGGGACGGGCCCCCACGAAGTGTCACTCGTAATATGTACTTGTGGCCAGTGTCCGGATACTTCAGAGGATGAGGAACAACAAAGCCCACGCCCAGATCCATACATATCCAAAGTTCTAGAGCACAATGTCCCCTATAAGGACCTAACGGGCGAATGGAGAAGGTTCATCGAAGCCTTGGTCGAAAAGGGAGGTTTTCAGCGACCAGAAGACAATGAATTCGTAAACGTCATCGGATCTTTTTCTTCCTTCCCTAAAACAGACGGTATCACAACTGTAAGGGTCACAGTCGAGCCGCTCGAACACCTCGAATGCATAGAGTCACTGAGAAGGGTTATTGATCTAAATGTCTCCCCAGTCGCCTTCATACCCATGGACCCACATGACGCTTTCTTAATTGCTTCGGTACCCGACAGTGGACCCCGAGTACTCCTCATTTGGACCCAGATCTACCGAGCCGTTGCATCAAACTACGGAAGTGAGCATTGCCTATCCTTTACTTGTGGTTGCCCTACTTGCAATGGTGAAAGGAAGAAGATGTATGATGAAATGGAGGCTGACAGTCATAAGATCAAAGAAACTTCGGAGGACGATTATGAGACCGAGGACATGAAGGCTATGAAATTTCCTGGGGCTGAGCACGTGGACGTCATAGAGTTCAACACTTCCTACCATGCTTTGGGGAAAGGGTTTTCAGACACCCAATCCAGGCTGATAGTTGAAGATCTGTTAGAGAGAGGGAGACTGACTCCCATCCTCCCCAACGAGAAAATAACCATGGTCAGATCAAATCCACCCCAAAGCAAAGTAACAATTCTTGTCAGGGTTACCCGAGAAGAGGTCACTTTCCCGGAATGCATTTTAGCTCTCAGAGAAGTCCTGGAAACCGGCATGATACCAGATGCACCTCCCACACAGAGTGCTATAATCATCTCCAACTCTGAGTATTACAGAAAGGAACCAGAGTGGCTGCACTATATCGGAGATGAAATCGAAAAGCCGCCAAGCCCTAAGAATAGCAATTCCTGTTGTATGATAACCATGGGCAATGCAGGCTATAAGGGCGAATCGGAGGACACCCTAGCTCTATGGGCCATCCAGGGGACAACAACACAATCCCGGGTTCAAAAGCCTGTGACATGGGAAGCAGTTTTGAAAGCTGCCCAAGAAGGTGCCAGTACAACACAAGCTCAGCCCCTCACCGTTGCTAGACTCAGTCAGAACCAGTGGCCGATAGCCAAAAAGGCTCCCCCGTTGACCTTAGCAGCATTGAAGAAATCTAGTCAAGAAGCGACTGATGAGGAAGTCAACCTGTTGACCCGATCCGGGCAGATGTATCAAGGAAATCCCAAGGCAGACAAGAAGGCAGCAGACTAGGCACCAAAAGAAGATCGCCTCCCCTATGCCCAGACAACCGAAGCTCCTGACCTCGAAAAGGAGGATCCCATGCTCACCCAGTTGAAGTAAACACAGACCAACATCTCTCTATGGTCCCTGCTTACCTCATCATACCCCCACAAGTTAAAGCTGGAAGAAAGCCTAGCCCGCACGCTAGTACCTATTGATGCTACTCCTGATGATGTGGTGCAGTTGATTGGGAACATTCACTATGGGAACATAATCACTTTCACAGACCTCGACCTCCCTCAGTTCGGAGCTGATCATAACGAGCCCCTCTTCATCACAGTCCAGCTGGATGAACGGCATCTTCCCCGAGTTTTGGTTGACAATGGGTCCGGAATGAATATCCTCCCGGCTAAGATCATGAGTCTGCTCGACATCAAATCCACAGATTTAAAGCCTTCCTCCCTCACAGTCAAAGCTTACGACTCTACATCCCGCACAATACTTGGGGTTGCTACTTTGGCCCTCTGGTTTGGCAAGAAGATGATACCTGTGGAATTCCAGGTTATCGATATCCCAATCACCTTTAATGCCCTGCCGGGAAGACCTTGGCTGCATCAAGTTAAAGGGGTTGCCTCGAGTCTACATCAGTGTGTGAAGTTTGTCTCGGATGGGGATTTGACAACCATTTATGGAGACCTAGTCACTTTGGAGGGCACGGATACGGGTGGGATACCCATTCTGGAGATCAAACATGACGAGGAAGGTCTCATGCTAACAGGCTTCACGGTCGAGCCTCCCAAAGCCCAAGTTTGCAACGTAGATCTGACAATCACTCGGGATAAAATCCCTCCGGTCTTGAAAATGATGAGGAAGATGAGCTATCTACCTGGCCTCGGTCTAGGGAAGCACCAACAAGGAACTCACAAACTCATCGAGGTGAAAGAGCAGAAAACTCGCCATGGCCTTGGGTATGAACCTACTTCGGGGAAAATTGTAAAGGGAAAAGAATTTGCTCTACAAAGGAGAGAAGCTATCACAGGAAGGGTCCTGGTCAACGGCCCTAAATCTCTCCCTTTCAGTCCTAATCTGGCTGACTACTTCGTCAAAGGTCCTACACAGCATGGGAATGCCACGGTCAAAGAACCTACAGAAGGATGGCTGAAGCTACAGAATGATCTCAGAAAGTCCAGGGGTAACAAAGCCAACCCAGTCCGTAGGATGTTTGCGGATCTGCCCAAGATGCCTGGGGCTACCACCACCATGGAAAGTGAGATTACCTTCAAAGGCGTGCCAAGCCTAGTAGAACAGTTCGAGAAGCTCACTACCACAATTTCTACTGCCCAGGAAGGCCCAAAGCCTGAGTTTGAGCTGACAATGCCGAAAGCCAAAGCTGCGGAAGTCTTTTCAGATGATTGGGATGGTCCGATTAGCAGCAGTTATTCGGGGAAGAAGTTCAGGTGCCGGACCTGATTGATCTCAGTACAGTCAAAGAGATGGTAGCAATGATTGAGAAAGGAGAACAGAAACAACACAATTCCCGAGTCATGAGGCCACTGACGACAATGCCACGGAAGAATTGGGAAACTCTCTCAGGCCCGTCCGCGACCAAAGAGGAAATGATCACCAAGCTTGGATTGGTCCCCCGTCCCTTTGTGTCAACCTTTGTAAAGTCCTCCGAGTCCCTCATTGTCTAGTTCGAGTCGCTAGAGTTGTCCGATGGCCTTACGCCTAAAGACTGCGAAGTTGTAGCCAATGCTGTATTTCCTTTCGTTTCTAATGAAATGACGAACCTTTCAGAGTATCCCTTGATTGCCACTTTAACTAATGATAAATTAACTAATAATTAAAAAAAAACATTTAATAATGATTCATTAGATAAAGAAGCAGACACATTAAATAAACAAAAAAATAATCTTTAAGCAGGTTGTTCGGAAAGAGGAAAATCGAGCCCAAGCTGCCGAAGAGATTTTGGCAAGTGTGAATCTGGGAACTGCTGAAGAGCCTAAAGAGACGCAGATTGGTAGTTTCTTCGAAGGAACTGAAGAGGATGCCCTACAAAATCCTCAACTCAAAGAAAGTAGCCCTCTTCATCAAAGAGAACATCATATGCAGATACGGGTTGCCTTCCGAAATCATTTCAGATAATGGATCCACTTTGAAGGGGAATGCGACAGACTGCTAGCGGAGTTCAGAATAACCCGTCACAAGTCATCTCCCTATAGGCCCCAAACCAACGGAGCCGTCGAAGCAGCAAACAAGACCTTGGAAAACATCATTCGGAAAATGGCTGTCCGAGGTCGAGATTGGCCCGAGAAGCTACACCTTGCTCTCTGGGGCTACAGAACATCCGTCAGAACGACAACCGGGGAAACACCATTTGCTCTCACCTACGGAATGGAAGCCGTACTCCCAATCGAGCTAGAAATCCCCTCACTCCGGGTGTTGTTGGAAAGTCAGATCAACGAGGTCGAATGGCTCCAGAGTCGCCATGATGAATTGGCCCTGCTAGATGAACGCCGATTGAAAGCCATGGAACATATCCGAGCTTACCAAGGAAGAATGGCCAGAGCCTTCGATAAGAAAGTAAAATATCGAGAGATCCGAGAGGGTGATCTCATTTTGAAAGAGAAGCCCCCAGTCCGCATCAACCCGCTTGGCAAATGGGAGTCTGTTTGGGTCGGGCCATATGTCGTCCAGAAAATCTTCTCCGGAGGAGCCATGCAACTTACAGACCTCAACGGAAATCCTTTTGTACACCCAGTGAATGGCGACAAGCTGCGCAGATACTACGCGTAGAACACTGAGTAAAAAAAAAACAAACAAAAAAAAAAAGAGTGCTAAAAGAGTAATACCCAACTAGGTTGAAAACCCGAAAAGGGCGGCCTAGGTAAAAAACAGGGTTGCACAAAAAAAAAACGAAAAAAAAACAAAAAAGAGAGTCTTTGAAAGAGTAATACCAACTAGGTTGAAAACCCGAAAAGGGCGGCCTAGGTAAAAAACGGGGTTGCAACAAAAAAACAACAAAAAAAAAACAAAAAAAAGAGAGTGCTAAAAGAGTAATACCCAACTAGGTTGAAAACCCGAAAAGGGCGGCCTAGGTAAAAAACAGGGTTGCACCAAAAAAAAAACAAAAAAATTAACCGGGTCGAACTACGGAGACCTGAGCCCTTTAGTCCGAAGGGAACGTAGGCAGCCGGAAATGGTTCAGTCTAAAACACAAATAAAAGACATACTTTGTCATCAATACATTGATCAAGCCATGAAGGCGTCTTGAAAAACTCTGAAGCAATTCACATATTCATTACAGTTAAAAAACTTTTTGATGAGTCTAAGCTCGGTCCACTCCTACGAATTACAACCTGCTAAAAGAAACTAAGATACACAATTCAACTAATGTGTCTGCTACGACAAGAAAGGGATACTCAGAAAACCTCAAGATCACTCCAAGCCACTCGTACTGGCTTCTCCCCTCTTCTTCCCTCCTCTCGGGTCTTCTTCTTCTGCACTGGAAAAATGTCGGTCTGCCGCCTACCAAGCTCTGGTGTAGGGACAGGATCTATCAAACCCGCATCTGTCAGGGCCTTAGTAGCCCTAGCCTCATTTCTCATCTCCTGTAGCCGAGCTGGTAACATAGGAATCCTCCTCTCCTGTCTCTTGACATAAGCCTCATAGTCGGTCACGGCATCTCCGCTCCTATCATGAAGGTTGGCCCTCGCCTCGGCCCTCCTCCTCTCTGAAACCTTCAGGTCTTCCATACCAACAATGGCCTCACGCCGTCTCAAAATAGCCACCTGAGTCTCCCCCAAATGCCTCTCGTACCAATCCAAGTATCAAGTGGTCAGAAATACATGTCCCGGATGCCTGAGGATAACCCTAGGAGGAAAGACGTCATACCTCCATGCTCGGGAAAGAAATGGGAATACAGAAGGATCATCCATCGAAGCAGAAGCCACCACCCTGGTAGCTATATCCTCAAAATCCTCCAAAGTGCGCTCCAAGCCAAAGCGCCTCGAACCGGGCCGGAATGTAAAAACTGGACTGAGAAAGCCCCGGAAGCAGAACCACATGAGACCCATCCTGAAGAACTCTCCGAGTCTCTATCCGCCAATGAGGCACCGACCACCTGATGTCCGCGGTCTGATGAAAAGCCATCCAACGCTCCCATGAGCCCTGATCATCAAGATCCATGGTAACCCCTCTCCTGGAAAATTTCCAAGGTTTGACCTCATCGGAAGTTTCACGAAGAACCCCCAGGCGCTCCATCAGCCACATAGTCAAGAGAAACGGGCTGCCCCCGTGCATATACCGCCTCCCGGTAGCCAACCTGTCAAGAGCATGAAGAGTCTCTCCCAGGATCAAGGGCACCACATCCCGGCCCGAACGACAGTGTACAACCACATCCAGCAAAGCCCGATGAAAAATTCCAAAGGAATAAACCATGAACAAAGTACCAAACGCGCAGAGTGCAAAGGCATCCCAATATGCATCATCAATCAAGCCTAAACCCCTAAATCTATCAGGAAGACCAGAAATGTCAAAATGATCGGGACCAGAGATCATACCTTGTGCTTCCTCCGGGGAAAGATGAAGAAGGTTGCACAACATGTCAACGAAAGAGGCTCCTCCGGGCAAAGGAATTGCAATCTCTTCCACCTCGAGACCGGCAAGCAAAGCCCGAAATTCTTCAACAGTCAGAACAACTTCATTGTAAGAGAAGCAAAAGACATGCCTTCTAGTATCCCAAAATGAAGAAGAAGCCCTCAAAAGATCATAGTCCGGAACCAATTCTTTGAGAGACCACAAGCACTTTATCTTGTACCTTTCTTCAAAAAATGACCTCCTCTCGTGCATAATCTCCCTACACCAATCCTTGAATTTGTTGAAAAATGACATTTGGATTTCTTTGGACAATTTTAGAGAATTTTTGGTCATTTCCATGGTTTTTCTCCCTTCTCTCCCGAAATTCCAGTGAGTTTGAACTGGAGAAGATGACATTTATGGTCCAAACCAGATCCAACAAACGAAATAAATGAAGTCTGACAGGAGCCTACCTGATCCGCGCGGATCCTTTTGATCCCCGGCATAATTCTTTTTTTTTGCAGCTTGAAACCTGTGCAAAGCCTGTCCAAACAGTTCACATACCAAACATTCACACCCTAGCCAAGAAACCTGGCTCATGCAACATTGCATTCATAATAGATAAAAAAAAAACAAAAAAAAAGTAGATTATTACATTCCAAAAAAAAAAGAAGAGAAAAAACAAAAAAAATGTGTGCATGAAAAATAAAAGTGTATCTGTCTAAATAGGTACAATCCCAAAATCAACCAAAAATCATCAGTCAGAATCCTCAGTGGCTGGCCCTTTCCCCCGATCCCACTTGCGACTCGGGCCCGCCTCCTCAGTAGCCATGAATATCTCGGGCTCAGAATCATCATCCTCGTCTCCAGAGAGAGGCTCGCCTGGATCAACCGGTACGCCACGATAAGGCAACCCGAGGTCCGCAAAGAAGTCATATCGAAACGTGAACGCGTCGGACTCCTGGACATGCGAAGAAGATCCACCGTGGTGCCAAACGTGCCCCTGCCCGTGCAAATCCCCGAGGATGACGTGGTCCGGAGGAAGCTCCATGCCAGGATCTATGAGAGGAGAAAGAGGAGTCTCGGTAGAATGCTCGGAAGGAATAGGGGAAGTCTCCCGCTCCACAGGCGCCGGATGTGCATGTCTCGCTACGCCACTGGCGGCCCACAAGCAACCATCCTCCCAGGAACCTCTTGGCCCCAATCACTGCTTCGTCGGCTTCTCCACAACCACAAGGGAGCGCACGGAAACAAAAGCGTCAGAAATAAGTGATGCAAAAAAAGATTGATGCGAAAGAAAAGAAGAAGAAACAGAAATAGTAAAAAGCCGTACCTTCATATCCGGACGAGGTCGGAAAGCTCGTGGGACCCGCTCAGGTTGAGGGATCTGCACCCTCAATCTGATCCCATCCTGGACATACGAAAAGTCCGATCGAGGGTACCGCATAACCCCCAACCCCTCTCTCTCTAGAACCTGGGGCATCCTCAGCCTCCTCAAGATAAATCTCGAATACTCCTCAATCGACACAAACATCGAGAAGTGCTGGCCACCTCGATAATCAACCCAGGTCTCTGATCTCTCACTCGGATGCATCATGTCGGCAGGAGGCTCCACCGGTGCCATCAGAGGCGCACCCTCGCCATGCTGGCACGTCACTCTCTCCCCCAGATAATACACATCACAGGTCAAACCTCTCAAAATCCTCCGCTGCACGGTCCATCTCTCGGCACCCTTCAGCTGCTCCACGTCGAAGCGGCCCCAGGGGTAGAAAATCATCCCCTCATCCGTCTCAGCCCTCATCAAAGGCAAGCAATCCCTGTACTTGAGGGTCGTGTGCCCCCTGGAACCTATCTTCTCCCGAGCATGCTTGCTCCAGGAGAGCATGGCCGGATATGCCCCGATGTGCTCTGCCGGCTGCCGCCACATCGTGACATGAAAGAACTCCAGAGCCCATACCTGCGAAAAGTGAAGATTACATCAAATAAGTGCGAAAAGAACAGTGCGTGCTTAAGGAAAAGAAAAAGCATAAGCTTATACCTCCAGAGGGAACTCAAAGCACGTCATAGAGCTGACAACCTTCCGGCTATACCGATCCAGAGCAAAATATAGCTCTGCCAGCCCTGCCTCTCCCTAAGACACCTCCCCAGCCATCTCCACATCCTCCAATGTCCTCAGAAAAGCAAACACCGCCGTCCCCTCGGCGTGTCCAGAAAGTGTGCTCGAAAAAGCAAACCATAGAAAAGCCCTGGCAATCTGCACAGCAGCCACTCTCTCATCCCCAGCCTCGTAACTCTCAATGCTCTCCACGATCTTCCCGTGGACCACAGCATACTCCATCCCCATCCCCTTTTTGGAAATAGGGGTAAAGCCCAGAAGATCCTGCAGCTCCAGGTCACTGTAGCCATCCCTCCACTCAATGCTCCGTCTTTTAAAGGACAGGCCCGTGATCGCAGCGTAGTCGGAAGGTGTGACCATGGCCTCGCCCCAGAAGAAATGGAAGGTATGGGTCACGTCCCACCAATGCTGCGCCAAAGCAAAGATCAGGCCCTTACTCTTGGGGAACTTAACCAACCCCCTCAGGCACTCGATGAACTCGTACAACCCAGTCCCAATGACGATCTGTCTCGGACTCATCAGAACTCCTCTGCCCAAGACCGGAAGCCGGTCCCACAGGTCAACCACGGCCTCCACTGACCCCCGAGTCTTCAGCTTATTCAGCTGCTCCGTCACAAAACGATCTCCACCCTGCGATTGAAGGAAAAACAAAAATGTCAAAAAAAACAATTCGAATTTGCATTTAAAAGCATACACATGCATCATAAAGTCCTAAAGAAAATTCGGCAGCATAACGGCATACAATGGACTCAGCCCCATTTTTCTTGCACAAAAGAAAAGATTTTTCAGCAACCATCATTCATCATGCGTAAAAAAAAAAAAACATGTCAACGGAAGTAAAAACTCCGTCCCATTTTTCATGAAATAGCATGCATAAGCAAATTTCCACAATTCATTCATCCAATCAACGGAAACGAAAATCGGTCCCATTTTTCACAAAAAATCATGTTTTTGCAAAAAGCACACATGCATACATTCATATCATTCACGGAAGCATCATCTCATTGCAAGAATCCTACATACAACAAAAAGTCTGTCCCGGATTCGGGAAAATTTTCATCATCTCATATTTCAAAAATGGCAAAATATCCATTCTTTTTCAAACAAAATGCATATTTGGATTACCCATAAACTCATTACGACATGCAAATCATCAAAGTCAAGATTCAAGGTCCAAGAACACATTTTTCGAATTTTAACCACAGTTTTCGAAATTAAAAAAAAAAATTGGCAAAATGCCCATTCTTTTTCCAAACAAATTGCACATTTGGGTTACCCATATACTCATTACAACATGCAAATCATCAAAGACAAAATTCAAGGCCAAGAACATCAAAATTTTCGGATCTAAAAAAAAAAAAAAATCACAAAAATCGATTTCAAGCAAAAATCAACAAAGAAAATGGAAAGATTCGAAGAATACCGTACGGAGACTCAGATCAGTGGCCCAATGTTGCCACGCATCGGGATATGGCTCCTCCGCAATCGATTGCGAAAGAGAGTAATGCCTCCTCATTCGAACGAGCTCTAATCGCCTCTCCGCGACCGGGCCGCGTCCTTGGCCTTGAATAGCTACTCCCGCGTGTTCCATTGCTCGAAAATCGAAGAAAATCGGAAGATTTGAAGCTTCTTGGCGTCAATGGCGGTTTTGGCTCTCCCTCTCTCGAAAATTGCGTTTAAAACAATGAGGAAGAAGAAGGGAGGGCGGCGCCTTTTTAAAATCAATCTGAGCTTCATTCCAGCCCGCGCGGATGGAATTGAAGTGGCAAAATGACTGTTTTGCCCTTTAAAATTCCAGGACTCTGAAGTTTAGTCCTCAACTTAACAGAGTTAACCAAAGTTAACCCCCTTTTCAAAAGAGCTCCACGGCCGTAAAACGTAAGCCCGTTCTCCTCCGAGAAAGATAACGGAATCCCGTTTCTTTCATCAATATCATCAACGGCCGTAAAACGTAAGCCCGTTCTCCTCCGAGAAAGATAACGGAATCCCGTTTCTTTCATCAATATCATCAACGGCCGTAAAACGTAAGCTCATTCTTCTTCGAGAAAGATAACGGAATCCCGTTTCTTTCATCAATATCATCAACGGCAATAAAACGTAAGCCCGTTTTCTCCGAGAAAGATAACGGAATCCCATTTCTTTCATCAATTTCAGCAACGGCAGTAAAACGTAAGTCCGATTTCTCTGAGAAAGATAACGGAATCCCGTCTCTTTCCTCATTATCACCAACGGCCATAAAACGTAATCCCCTTTTACCCAGCAAAAGCCAAAGGATCCCTCGATTCCACCCCCAGCAGCTTTTCGAACTACGTAAGGGCTTAATTCCCCAATCGGGATACGTAGGTAGCCTACCTTAGGTCCAGCCACTCGACCAGCACGGTCATCCTTCGGCAGCAGACGTAAGACCGATCCCTTCAAATGAAGTCCACCAGAGGACCATCTATCCCAAACCATCAAGGGAAAACCATTTCAAATCAAGGTTCGAGGCACCTAAAACGCCATCATCTTCAAGGTTCGAGGCACCTAAAATGCCATCTCCAAGGTCCGAGGCACCTAAAACGCCATCATCATCAAGGTTCGAGGCCCCTAAAACGCCATCATTGCCAGGTTGACGCCTCAAAATAGTCACTCCAGGGTCAAAGACCCGAACTACGACTGGCTTGATTCCTCTTAAGGATACGTAGGTAGCCTACCATTAGGTTCAGCCATCTGACCAAAATGGTCATTCCTATCCCCAGCAGAGCGGTTATACAACTCCAGTCATCAGACCAAAAATGGTCATTCCTATCCCCAGCAGAGCGGATATACAACTCTAGCCACCAGACCAACATTGTCATTCCCCATCCTCAGCAGAGTTTCTTTCAGCAATCGACTGCAGAACTCGCTCGCCAGGTTGACATCCTAAAACAGTCACTCCAGGGTCAAAGACCCGAACTACGACTGGCTTGATTCCTCTTAAGGATACGTAGGTAGCCTATCGCTAGGTTCAGCCACTCGATCACTTGATCATCCTGTCAAATATGGAGCCTTACTCTTATCGAAGACCCCGCTTCCTTCGAAAGCGCCATCGCCGAGGGGCTACTGTAAGTGCTCCAATTTGAGTTGTTAGCATTTTCGTTAGAAAATTAACGAAAGTCTTAACATTCCTAACATTTCTAACAATTCCTAACTTTTCTAACAAAACAAGGGTAAAGTAGGGATTGCTATTTAAGGTTAAACCAAGAAAAGAATCTTAAAAAGAAAAGAAATTGTAAAAAACCCGAATTGGCAAGCTGAAAAACACAGCCAGTTTGAATATTTTCAAAAATATTCCTTTGGTCCAAAGGCTGCAGCTGCATTAAATGAACAGTGCACGCTGCTATTCCAGTCCGCACGAATACTTTTGAAGATTTCAAAGGGCTATAAATTGAGCCCCTCAGTCTCAGAAATAGGGAGCCACAACTTCATTCACAGCAACACCTTGGCAAAAATCTTGTAGAAAACAGTGGGAATTCCCTTGAATTGCCACCTTTTTCTCAATCATTTTCCCAAATCTCACTCACTAATCACTCTCAAATTCAAGCCTCAAACACAAACACAAAGAAGATTGGTAAACCCTCCTTCTCCTCATCCTAAGTTTCCTTCATCCATGCATGCATTTCAAACTTCAAAAATGTAGTTTGTTCATCAACTTGTTGTTCATACTTGCTTGACCTAAAAATGTAGTCACCTTGGAATAAATTTCCATGGATGACCATTTAAAAGGTCCAAATTATTTCTTACTCACTCAAAAGTGTTTTCCTAAAATCATTCACTTACAAGTGTTTTCCAAAAATCATTTTCATACACAAAATCTTTCTTTCAAAGGATAAAATTCTCCTTCCCAAGCAAATGAAATGCTTAAAGTCCTAATGTACCCTAAGGATGGTTTGATATAGTAGATCACCACTAAAATGTTTAGTGACTACTAATCAAAGCCTAAGGAAATGGGGACAAGCATGGATGCAAAACCCCCTTTAAAATAACATTTTCCTTCAAGAACATCTTGCTGTCCAGTAGCATTGTTCTAAGACCTCAGTCCATTGTCTAATTTTTTGGACACAGAAGAACTTGGAATTGGGTGTTATCTACAAAATACTTTTTGTAGCCAACATCCATAGATTTCCAGAAATATTTTTACTTTATTTTTTTTCGTGAGTAAAACTCCATTTTTCAAATTATTTTCCAAAGGTCAGTTTATCAGTCTCTGAAAGTCCAGATTTCATATCTGAGATTTCCAGAAGGTTTTGGTCCATCAAATCATCTCTAAATGGAAAAGTCTTTTGCAGAAACCTTATTTAAGATGTTTTGAACAACTTTCATTCTCGTACTTTCCCCATATTTTGAAGTTTTAAAGCTCTTAAATCCATTTTAAAATCAAGTGTCCACTGCCCTTTTTCATTCTGGCAGAATTGATTTTCAACTTCAAGAAATCTTTTGAGTACCAAAACTCAACCCTAAAATCATACCAAAAATCATGGGATTTTTTTAATGCCTTACAAAGAGTTCCCATTTTTTATTTTTCTCAGTTTGAAGTTATTTTGGCCAAAGGAACACACACACACACACACAAATGGTTTTTAAGCTTGGAAGACTCGTTTTACGAGGCATTCCGGGTGAACACTAACGTTCTTCCCGGCGTGTAACGTGACATCCGAACCCAAATCTCTAATCTCGGGCATTTTTCAAAGTTTTGGCCCTTAAAATAAAAATGGCGTGGCGACTCCGTGTTTTTGATTTTTCAAAAAAGGAAAAATCCTTTTTCCGGTGGCACATATCGTCACAGTGGCGACTCCGCTGGGGACAAATAAGTTTTATCTTTTCAAAAAAAAATGGAGGAAAAACTTTTGTGGGTCAAGCTTCCGTCCCGGCATTTGAAACCATTTGTTGTGTGTGTGTTGATTTTTCACATTTTCGTGTTGTTTTGGTCGCCTCGGAAAAGTCAAAATTTTGACTATCGGACCCGTTGACTTGAATTTGGAATTATGTGCTTATGTGCTTATGTGTTCATTTGCTTTCAAAAAAAAAATGATTTTCAAAAAGAAAAATTTTCAAAATAAAAGTTTTTCAAAAAAAAAAAAAATCATTTTCAAAAAAAAAATCATTTTTTGCATGCATCATACTTTTTAAGACACATGAGAAAATTTCTATTTTACTCAGAAAAAGAAGATAGACTGCTTGCACACTACGCGCACTTGGCCTTACACTGCACACTACGTCCTTAACCCGGAAAAATCCCAGTAGCAGCCCGTTTGGCCTTATTACGCCTCTCGGTGCGAGCACGGGACTACCCAAACATCCCATGGAGCCTCGTGTCGACCATGCACTTGTCCGTGACACACTTTGTCCGAGACCCGGTTGGTTTTTAGTCTGGTCTGTGTCATGCCCTGTCTGTGTATATACCTTTCCTTTCAAGCCTTAGTCGGCCTACCAAGTCAATATCTTTCGGGACCCTAATCGCCGAAGTCCCGCCGGTTTTCCGTCACGGGCTTTGACCAGATATTGACCGGCGCCTTGACTTTGACTCGATCGGCACAAATTATACACTCGACTCCCAAAGATGACACTGAGTCATCAAGAATTAACGATCATTCCATGGCTAATTACGGCCTAAATGACGACGTGTCAAGATCATTGCGGACATTTATCAGTCCAAATCATGCCGACTTTTTGTCGAGCCCTCGGACATGATCTTGACCTTTGACGCCGCCTTGTCCGTAATTTACATCGAATGCTCGTTAAGACTAGATTACCCGCCGATTTTTAGGATCGTTTTTCTTTCGGTCGGTGGGACCCGCTTGCCCTATAGGACCTCGCCTGGGCCGTCCGCCCGGGAAGTCGAAATATAGGTGGAATACGAGGGGCTTATAGACGTAGTGATGGGGCCCACCGATCCAGATCCGTAATAGTTTGCGAAAAGAAGAGCAATCTTTTCCAACCGATTAGGTTAATAAAATACGTTTTTAAGTAAACTAGAACAAATAACTGCATGTTGCATGAGCCCAAAGCCCAAACACCTACCCTACTTCACTCCCGCACATCTCGAACCCTCGTGTCTTTCCTCCGCAGCCTCCGCACAAAGCTTGGTTTCTGCACCGGGTCACCGTTTGATCGGTTGGGAAGAGTCAAGCGCATCGTCGCCTTCACCATTTGTTCCGACTCCGGGTTTCGTAATGTCTCGCATCGCCCGGTAACGATGGGGACAACATCACTCCGCCTCCCGGACTCCCCAGACATGAACAACGGTGGAATCGCTTAGCGTAACAGATGAGATTGCGACGGGAAGCACGGATTAATAGCCTTATGGAAGCCATCAAAAGCCATGGTTTGGCCGCCGGCCTCAATCCCGATGGCACCTTCACCGTGGAAGAAGAAGAGGATGCCAATCCCACTCTCGCCGCCCGATTACTCCAGATGCCACCACCCACCTCCTACGGTACTACTACCGTAACCCATGCTTCTCGGTCTCGGGTCAGCCCGACTCCCCAACCACGCACCACCGGATCCATGCAGCTCGACGGCACAAATCGGTTAGCTCCTCGGGGGACAAAATCGCAAGGAATGTCTTCTCACGATTGGGGTTACCTCGGAATGCCACAAAGAAATTGGAATCCCACCTCGGTTCGGAACCGATCAATCCGGGCCTTCGCAGCTAGTAGCTTCCAAAGTGCCACCAGAACAGCTTTGGAATGCCGCCAGCCTGGTTCGGGGTAACAGGGAGCCCTCATCGGAATGATGCTAGCTCGCTGCTCCTAACACAGCCTTTCACAAATCCATTTCTCACTCGAGGCTTCGATGGATTACCAAACCTCCATCCCGGTTTCATCGAATCACCAACCGCAGCACTCCCCGGTTATACACCATCGCCGCAAACAGCCTACGCAATTCAACGATCAGTGACAAAGCATGCCCCGCACTTAAGCCTACTTATGGGCCTCACTCCTGAAATCCAAGCTACCCGGCTACATTAGGACTGCCTTCACCCTCTTTGCCAGTTGAAAATCAACAAAGAGGCCGCAAGGTTCTATCCCTTGCCTGTGCTCCTACTCACGCCCCTCCGGGTAATTTGGGCCAAGGACAGGTTTTCACCTACGTCCCCGGAACAGCCGTTCCCTCCACCAGTATGCCGCCAGTGGTAGCTCCTCTCTCTAGCTCAGTAACTGGCCTGAATGCCATGGCTCCACCACAAGATCCTCATCTGGCCTGGTTTATGGAACAACATAAGGAAATGAAAGCGCAGATTGCCGAATTGACTGCTAAGAAGTCTGCCTTCCGGCCTACGGACCCGGACTCCATTGTTCCCCTGCCCCACAAATTCGTGATGCCCAATTTGGACCTCTTTGATGGGACTGCATGCCCGAAAACTCATCTGGATACATATACCTTGGCAATGAAGGCCAAAGGATGCACCAATCAGCAGTTGGCTGACTATTTCAGTCTCTCTTTGAAGTCCAGTGCTCTAAAATGGTTCTTCCGCTTAAAACCCGAGGCCAGGGCTACATGGGACCAAATCACTAGTGCCTTCACAGAAAAGTATAAAGCTAATTTGGAGTGGGAAACGAATAGAGTTTGACTGCGCAGACAACAAACAGTGCAGCGTCCCGATGAGAACATCGGGGACTTTTACAAACGTTGGAATTTGAAGCTTAGCGAAATGGCAACTCCTCCTTCTGAAGAGGAACAACTGGACATCTTTCAGTCATGCTTGAAACCACATCTGAGAGCCTCCCTCAGTCACTTTCCCTACGCAGACTTGCGGACAATGGTCAACCCCGCAGCTAAATTTGAAAAGGCTTACAATCAACAGCCGTCTGCTGCACCCGCTTACAGATACAGAGCTCCTCCCCCAACACGGTTCCGGCTCCTGCTAAAGGTAAAGAGATGATCAACTACGCAGGACAGGAATGTAATAATGCAACTCCTTTTGCTCCCAGAAAACCAGCTGAGCCCAGATCACGGGTCATAAACCTCGAAAACTTTGGAATGCCTCTGAACGACATCTTTAGGGGATTGGTGAAAGAAGGATTGCTGCGGCCTTTGGAGAATTTCCAACCCAGGAATCCGAATGCTCCCGTGGATACTTCAAAGTATTGCGCTTTTCATCAAGCCCATGGACATCTGACCGATAATTGCTTTACTCTGAAAAAGGCAATCCAAGGCTTGATAGAGCAAGGAAAGTTGGAAGGCCCCGAGGGGCCTAATACAATAAAAAATCCTCTGCCAAGAAAACCATAACCAGTGTAAACATGATTGAAAGCGGAGAACCCTTCGCATGACCCGGAAGATGCGAAACTCAGATGAAGGTCCCCAAATACCCATGGCCAACCTTGTCGAGGATCCCGACCCGGATTCCCCTCGCTTCGAGGATGATGAACAAGTCACCCACCTTCGTCTCATGTCGATTTCTTGCAAGAATACGAGGCTCGCTATTTCTTGGATGAAGGGAAAGCCGATCTTGAAGAACCTGGGTCATTGCCAAAACATGAGAAAACCATTTACACAAGATGGTTAGAGCAAATAAGGAAGATTGAGCAAGAAAACTTCGGACGGGCGCCGTCACTCTGGCTTATCAAAGAAAGAGGCCGAAGAGCATCTGGAGCTAGTACACTTCTGCAAGTTGGCTCTGGGAGAAACCAAATACGATCCCGAGGACAGTGAAACTGAAGAGTCAGAGGAGGAGGATTGCTTCTATATCCTGCCTGGAGTCAAATACGTGCCACCCCCTCTCACTCTTCCCCCGCAATTTCTAGGAGGAGAGGTCGAGTCGCAACTACTACTTCCAGGAATGGGGGCATACGACAATTTCTGCGGTTGCACGCACCCATATTCCCCTAATGGGTTTGATCGGCGTTCCCTCTCAGCCGAAATCCCAGTAGTATGGGAAGATGATTCCGATGACAGCGATGACGACGATGATGGACGAGAGCAAGAGTCAATCGAGGCCCCGCATCCGAATCAATCCTGGAACAATCATGCCGGAAATGATATCACGGAGCGACACAATGGTTGGTTGTCAGCAAGCGACGATGAAGGACCACCAGAAAATGCGGGTCAAATGCCGATGGGGACGGGCCCCCACGAAGTGTCACTCGTAAGATATACTTGTGGCCAGTGTCCGGATACTTCAGAGGATGAGGAACAACAAAGCCCACGCCCAGATCCATACATATCCAAAGTTCTAGAGCACAATGTTCCCTATAAGGACCTAACGGGCGAATGGAGAAGGTTCATCGAAGCCTTGGTCGAAAAGGGAGGTTTTCAGCGACCAGAAGACAATGAATTCGTAAACGTCATTAGATCTTTTTCTTCCTTCCCTAAAATAGATGGTATCACAACTGTAAGGGTCACGGTCGAGCCGCTCAAACACCTCGAATGCATAGAGTCACTGAGAAGGGTTATTGATCTAAATGTCTCCCCAGTCGCCTTCATACCCATGGACCCACATGACTCTTTCTTAATTGCTCTGATACCCGACAGTGGACCCCGAGTACTCCTCATTTGGACCCAGATCTACCGAGCCGTTGCATCAAACTACGAAAGTGAGCATTGCCTATCCTTTACTTGTGGTTGCCCTACTTGCAAGGGTGAAAGGAAGAAGATGTATGATGAAATGGAGGCTGACAGTCATAAGATCGAAGAAACTTCGGAGGACGATTATGAGACCGAGGACATGAAGGCTATGAAATTTCCTGGGGCTGAGCACGTGGACGTCATAGAGTTCAACACTGCCTACCATGCTTTGGGGAAAGGGTTTTCAGACACCCGATCCAGGCTGATAGTTGAAGATCTGTTAGAAAGAGGGAGACTGACTCCCATCCTCCCCAACGAGAAAATAACCATGGTCAGATCAAATCCACCCCAAAGCAAAGTAACAATTCTTGTCAGGGTTACCCGAGAAGAGGTCACTTTCCGAAATGCATTTCAGCTCTCAGAGAAGTCCTGGAAACCGGCATGATACCAGATGCACCTCCCACACAGAGTGCTATAATCATCTCCAACTCTGAGTATTACAGAAAGGAACCAGAGTGGCTGCACTATACCGGAGATGAAATCGAAAAGCCGCCAAGCCCTGAGAATAGCAATTCCTGTTGTATGATAACCATGGGCAATGCATGCTATAAGGGCGAATCGGAGGACGCCCTAGATCTATGGGCCATCCAGGGGACAACAACACAATCCCGAGTTCAAAAGCCTGTGACATGGGAAGCGCTTGAAAAGCCGCCCAAGAAGGAGCCAAGATGCTCAAGCTCGCCCTCACCGTTGCTGGACTCCGTCAGAACCAGTGGCCGATAGCCAAAAAGGCTCCCCCGTTGACCTTAGCAGCATTGAAGAAATCTATTCAAGAAGCGACTGATGAGGAAGTCAACCTGTTGACCTGATCCGGGCAGATCTATCAAGGAAATCCCAAGGCAGATAAGAAGGCAGCAGACCAGGCACCAAAAGAAGATCGCCTCCCCTATGCCCAGACAACCGAAGCTCCTGACCTCGAAAAGGAGGATCCCGTGCTCACCCAGTTAAAGCAAACATAGACCAACATCTCTCTATGGTCCCTGCTTACCTCATCATACCCCCACAAGTTAAAGCTGGAAGAAAGCCTAGCCCGCACGCTAGTCCTTATTGATGCTACTCCTGATGATGTGGTGCAGTTGATTGGGAACATTCACTATGGGAACATAATCACTTTCACAGACCTCGACCTCCCTCAGTTCGGAGCTGATCATAACGAGCCCCTCTTCATCACAAACCCAGTGGATGAACGGCGTCTTCCCCGAGTTTTGGTTGACAATGGGTCAGGAATGAATATCCTCCCGCTAAGATCATGTGTTCTGCTCGACATCAAATCCACGTATTTAAAGCCTTCCTCCCTCACGCCCAAAGCTTACGACTCTACATCCCGCACGCATTGGGGTTGCTACTTTGGCCCTCTGGTTTGGCAAGAAGATGATACCTGTGGAATTCCAGGTTATCGATATCCCAATCACCTTTAATGCCCTGCCGGGAAGACCTTGGCTACATCAAGTTAAAGGGGTTGCCTCGAGTCTACATCAGTGTGTGAAGCTTGTCTCGGATGGGGATTTGACAACCATTTATGGAGACCTAGTCACTTTGGAGGGCACGGATACAGGTGGGATACCCATTCTGGAGATCAAACATGACGAGGAAGGTCTCATGCTAACAGGCTTCACGGTCGAGCCTCCCAAAGCCCAAGTTTGCAACGTAGATCTGACAATCACTCGGGATAAAATCCCTCCGGTCTTGAAAATGATGAGGAAGATGAGCTATCTACCTGGCCTCGGTCTAGGGAAGCACCAACAAGGAACTCACAAACTCATCGAGGTGAAAGAGCAGAAAACTCGCCATGGCCTTGGGTATGAACCGACTTCGGGGAAACTTGTAAAGGGAAAAGAATTTGCTCTACAAAGGAGAGAAGCTATCACAGGAAGGGTCCCGGTCAACGGCCCTAAATCTCTCCCTTTCAGTCCTAATTTGGCTGACTACTTCGTCAAAGGTCCTACACAGCATGGGAATGCCACGGTCAAAGAACCTACAGAAGGATGGCTGAAGCTACAGGATGATCTCAGAAAGTCCAGGGGTAACAAAGCCAACCCAGTCCGTAGGATGTTTGCGGATCTGCCCAAGATGCCTGGGGCTACTACCACCATGGAAAGTGAGATTACCTTCAAAGGCGTGCCAAGCCTAGTAGAACAGTTCGAGAAGCTCACTACCACAATTCCTACTGCCCAGGAAGGCCCAAAGCCTGAGTTTGAGCTGACAATGCCGAAAGCCAAAGCTGCGGAAGTCTTTTCAGATGATTGGGATGGTCCGATTATGCAGCAGTTATTCAGGGAAGAAGTTCAGGTGCCGAACCTAATTGATCTCAGTACAGTCAAAGAGATGGTAGCAATGATTGAGAAAGGAGAACAGAAACAGCACAATTCCCGAGTCATGAGTCCATTGACGACAATGCCACGGAAGAATTGGGAAACTCTCTCAGGCCCGTCCGCGACCAAAGAGGAAATGATCACCAAGCTTGGATTGGTCCCCCGTCCCTTTGTGTCAACCTTTGTAAAGTCCTCCGAGTCCCTCATTGTCTAGTTCGAGTCGCTAGAGTCGTCCGATGGCCTTACGCCTAAAGACTGCGAAGTTGTAGCCAATGCTGTATTTCCTTTCGTTCCTAATGAAATGACGAACCTTTCTGAGTATCCCTTGATTGCCACTTTAACTAATGATAAATTAACTAATAATTTTTTTAAAAAAATATTTAATAATGATTCATTAGATAAAGAAGCAGACACATTAAATAAATAAAAAAAACAAAAATATTTAAGCAGGTTGTTCGGAAAGAGGAAAATCGAGCCCAAGCTGCCGAAGAGATTTTGGCAAGTGTGAATCTGGGAACTGCGGAAGAGCCTAAAGAGACACAGATTGGTAGTTTCTTCAAAGGAACTGAAGAGGATGCCCTACAAAATCCTCAACTCAAAGAAAGTAGCCCTCTTCATCAAAGAGAACATCATATGCAGATACGAGTTGCCTGCCGAAATCATTTCAGATAATGGATCCCACTTTGAAGGGGAATGCGACAGACTGCTAGCGGAGTTCAGAATAACCCGTCACAAGTCATCTCCCTATAGGCCCCAAACCAACGGAGCCGTCGAAGCAGCAAACAAGACCTTGGAAAACATCATTCGAAAAATGGCTGTCCGAGGTCGAGATTGGCCCGAGAAGCTACACCTTGCTCTCTGGGGCTACAGAACATCCGTTAGAATGGCAACCGGGGAAACACCATTTGCTCTCACCTACGGAATGGAAGCCGTACTCCCAATCGAGCTAGAAATCCCCTCACTCCGGGTGCTGTTGGAAAGTCAGATCAACGAGGTCGAATGGCTCCAGAGTCGCCATGATGAATTGGCCCTGCTAGATGAACGCCGATTGAAAGCCATGGAACATATCCGAGCTTACCAAGGAAGAATGGCCAGAGCCTTCGATAAGAAAGTAAAACATCGAGAGATACTAGAGGGTGATCTCATTTTGAAAGAGAAGCCCCCAGTCGGCATCAACCCGCTTGGCAAATGGGAGCCTGTTTGGGTCGGGCCATATGTCGTCCAGAAAATCTTCTCCGGAGGAGCCATGCAACTTGCAGACCTCGACGGAAATCCTTTTGTACACCCAGTGAATGGCGACAAGCTGCGCAGATACTACGCGTAGAACACTGAGTAAAAAAAAAACAAACAAAAAAAAGAGTGCTAAAAGAGTAATACCCAACTAGGTTGAAAACCCGAAAAGGACGGCCTAGGTAAAAAACAGGGTTGCACAAAAAAAAACAACAAAAAAAAAACAAAAAAAAGAGAGTGCTGAAAGAGTAATACCCAACTAGGTTGAAAACCCGAAAAGGGCGGCCTAGGTAAAAAACAGGGTTGCAACAAAAAAACAAAAAAAAAAAAAAAAAAAGAGAGTGCTAAAAGAGTAATACCCAACTAGGTTGAAAACCCGAAAAGGGCGGCCTAGGTAAAAAACAGGGTTGCACAAAAAAACAAAAAAATTAACCGGGTCGAACTACGGAGACCTGAGCCCTTTAGTCCGAAGGGAACGTAGGCAGCCGGAAACGGTTCGGTCTAAAACACAAATAAAAGACATACTTTGTCATCAATACATTGATCAAGCCATGAAGGCGTCTTGAAAAACTCTGAAGCAATTCACATATTCATTACAGTTAAAAAACTTTTTGATGAGTCTAAGCTCGGTCTACTCCTACGAATTACAACCTGCTAAAAGAAACTAAGATACATAATTCAACTAATGTGTCTGCTACGACAAGAAAGGGATACTCAGAAAACCTCAAGATCACTCCAAGCCACTCGTACTGGCTTCTCCCCTCTTCTTCCCTCCTCTTCGGGTCTTCTTCTTCTGCACTGGAAAAATGCTCTGCCCGTCGCCTACCAAGCTCCGTGTAGGGATAGGATCTATCAAACCCGCATCTGTCAGGGCCTTAGTAGCCCTAGCCTCATTTCTCATCTCCTGTAGCCGAGCTGGTAACATAGGAATCCTCCTCTCCTGTCTCTTGACATAAGCCTCATAGTCGGTCACGACATCTCTGCTCCTATCATGAGGGTTGGCCCTCGCCTCGGCCCTCCTCCTCTCTGAAACCGTCAGGTCTTCCATACCAACAATGGCCTCATGTCGTCTCAAAATAGCCACCTGAGTCTTCCCCAAATGCCTCTCGTACCAATTCAAGTACCAAGTGGTCAGAAACACATGTCCCGGACGCCTGAGGATAACCCTAGGAGGAAAGACGTCATACCTCCATGCTCGGGAAAGAAATGGGAATACAGAAGGATCATCTATCGAAGCAGAAGCCACCACCCTAGTAGCTATATTCTCAAAATCCTCCAAAGGAGTCTGCTCCAAGCCAAACTGCCTCCGAACCAGAGCCGGAAAGTAAAAACTGGACTGAGAAAGCCCCGGAAGCAGAACCACATGAGACCCACCCTGAAGAACTCTCCGAGTCTCTATCCGCCAATGAGGCACCGACCACCTGATGTCCGCGGTCTGGCGAAAAGCCATCCAATGCTCCCATGAGCCCTGATCATCAAGATCCACGGTAACCCCTCTCCTGGCAAATGTCCAAGGTTTGACCGCATCGGAAGTTTCGCGAAGAACCCCCAGGCGCTCCATCAGCCACATAGTCAAGAGAAACGGGCTGCCCCCGTGCATATACCGCCTCTCGGTAGCCAACCTGTCAAGAGCATGAAGAGTCTCTCCCAGGATCAAGGGCACCACATCCCGGCCCGAACGGCAGTGTACAACCACATCTAGCAAAGCCCGATGACAAATTCCAAAGGAATAAACCATGAACAAAGTACCAAACACGCAGAGTGCAAAGGCATCCCAATAGGCATCATCAATCAAGCCTAAACCCCTAAATCTATCAGGAAGACCAGAAATGTCAAAATGATCGGGACCACAGATCATACCTTGTGCTTCCTCCGGGGAAAGATGAAGAAGGTTGCACAACTTGTCAACGAAAGAGGCTCCTCCGGGCAAAGGAATTGCAATCTCTTCCACCTCGGGACCGCCAAGCAAATCCCGGAATTCTTCAACAGTCGGAACAACTTCATTGTAAGAGAAGCAAAAGACATGCCTTCTAGTATCCCAAAATGAAGAAGAAGCCCTCAAAAGATCATAGTCCGGAATCAATTTTTTGAGAGACCACAAGCACTTTATCTTGTACCTTTCTTCAAAAAATGACCTCCTCTCGTGCATAATCTCCCTACACCAATCCTTGAATTTGTTGAAAAATGACATTTGGATTTCTTTGGACAATTTTAGAGAATTTTTTGTCATTTCCATGGTTTTTCTCCCTTCTCTCCCGAAATTCCAGTGAGTTTGAACTGGAGAAGATGACATTTATGGTCCAAACCAGATCCAACAACCGAAATAAATGAAGTCTGACAGAAGCCTGCCTGATCCACGCGGATCCTTTTGATCCCCGGCATAATTCTTTTTTTTTGCAGCTTGAAACCTGTGCAAAGCCTGTCCAAACAGTTCACATACCAAACATTCACACCCTAGCCAAGAAACCGGGCTCATGCAACATTGCATTCATAATAGATTAAAAAAAAAAGTAGATTATTACATTCCAAAAAAAAAAAGAGAAAACACAAAAAAAAAAGTGTGCATGAAAAATAAAAGTGTATCTGTCTAAATAGGTACAATCCCAAAATCAACCAAAATCATCGCCGAATCCTCGTTGGTCGGCCCTTTCCCACGGTCCCTCTTGCGACTCGGGCCCGCCTCCTCAGTAGCCATGAATATCTCGGGCTCAAAATCGTCATCCTCGTCTCCAGAGAGAGGCTCGCCTGGATCAACCGGTACGCCACGATAAGGCAACCCGAGGTCCGCAAAGAAGTCATATCCAAACGTGAACGCGTCGGACTCCTGGACATGCGAAGAAGATCCACCGTGGTGCCAAACGTGCCCCTGCCCGTGCAAATCCCCGAGGATGACGTGGTCCGGAGGAAGCTCCATGCCAGGATCTATGAGAGGAGAAAGAGGAGTCTCGGTAGAATGCTCGGAAGGAATAGGGGAAGTCTCCCGCTCCACAGGCGCCGGCTGTGCATGTCTCGCTCTGCCCTGAGCAGCCCCACAAGCAACCATCCTCCTGAGGAACCTCTTGGCCCCAATCACCTGCTTCGTCAGCTTCTCCACAACCACAGCCGGGAACTGAATGGAAACAAAAGCGTCAGAAATAAGTGATGCAAAAAAAGATTGATGCGAAAGAAAAGAAGAAGAAACAGAAATAGTAAAAAGCCATACCTTCATATCCGGACGAGGTCAAAAAGCTTGTGGGACCCGCTCAGGTTGAGGGATCTGCACCCTCAATCTGATCCCATCCTGGACATACGAAAAGTCCGATCGAGGGTACCGCACAACCCCCAACCCCTCTCTCTCTAGAACCTGGGGCATCCTCAGCCTCCTCAAGATAAATCTCGAATACTCCTCAATCGCCACAAACATCGAGAAGTGCTGGCCACCTCGATAATCACCCCAGGTCTTCGATCTCTCACTCGAATGCATCATGTCGGCAGGAGGCTCCACCGGTGCCATCAGAGGCGCACCCTCGCCATGCTGGCGTGTCACTCTCTTCCCCAGATAATACACATCACAGGTCAAACCTCTCAAAATCCTCCGCTGCACGGTCCATCTCTCGGCACCCTTCAGCTGCTCCACGTCGAAGCGGCCCCAGGGGTAGAAAATCATCCCCTCATCCGTCTCAGCCCTCGTCAAAGGCAAGCAATCCCCGTACTTGAGGGTCGTGTGCCCCCTGGAACCTATCTTCTCTCGAGCATGCTTGCTCCAGGAGAGCATGGTCGGATATGCCCCGATGTGCTCCGCCGGCTGCCGCCACATCGTGACATGAAAGAACTCCAGAGCCCATACCTGCGAAAAGTGAAGATTACATCAAACAAGTGCGAAAAGAACAGTGCGTGCTTAAGGAAAAGAAAAAGCAAAAGCTTATACCTCCAGAGGGAACTCAAAGCACATCAGAGAGCTGACAGCCTTCCGGCTATACCGATCCAGAGCAAAATATAGCTCTGCCAGCCCTGCCTCTCCCCAAGACACCTCCCCAGCCATCTCCACATCCTCCAATGTCCTCAGCAAAGCGAACACCGCCGTCCCCTCGGCGTGTACAAAAAGTGTGCTCGAAAAAGAAAACCATAGAAAAGCCCTGGCAATCTGCACAGCAGCCACTCTCTCATCCCCAACCTCGTAACTCTCAATGCTCTCCACGATCTTCCCGTGGACCATAGCATACTCCATCCCCATCCCCTTTTTGGGAATAGGGGTAAAGCCCAGAAGATCCTGCAGCTCCAGGTCACTATAGCCATCCCTCCACTCAATGCTCCGTCCTTTAAAGGACAGGCCCGTGATCGCAGCGTAGTCGGAAGGTGTGACCATGGCCTCGCCCCAGAAGAAATGGAAGGTATGGGTCACGTCCCACCAATGCTGCGCCAAAGCAAAGATCAGGCCCTTACTCTTGGGGAACTTAACCAACCCCCTCAGGCACTCGATGAACTCGTACAACCTGGGCCCCAATGACGATCTCGTCTCTGACTCATCGAACTCCTTCGCCCAAGACCGGAAGCCGGTCCCACAGGTCAACCACGGCCTCCACTGACCCCCGAGTCTTCAGCTTATTCAGCTGCTCCGTCACAAAACGATCTCCACCCTGCGATTGAAGGAAAAACAAAAATGTCAAAAAAAAAATTCGCATTTGCATTTAAAAGCATACACATGCATCATAAAGTCCTAAAGAAAATTCGGCAGCATAACGACATACAATGGACTCAGCCCCATTTTTCTTGCACAAAAGAAAAGATTTTTCATTAACCATCATTCATCATGCGTAAAAAAAAAAAAAAACCCATGTCAACGGAAGTAAAAACTCCGTCCCATTTTTCATGAAATAGCATGCATAAGCAATTTTCCACAATTCATTCATCCAATCAACGGAAACGAAAATCCGTCTCATTTTTCACAAAAAATCATGTTTTTGCAAAAAGCACACATGCATACATTCATATCATTCACGGAAGCATCATCTCATTGCAAGAATCCTACATGCAACAAAAAGTCTGTCCCGGATTCGGGAAAATTTTCATCATCTCATATTTCAAAAATGGCAAAATGTCCATTCTTTTTCAAACAAAATGCATATTTGGATTACCCATAAACTCATTACGACATGCAAATCATCAAAGTCAAGATTCAAGGTCCAAGAACACATTTTTCGAATTTTAACCACAATTTTCGAAATTAAAAAAAAAAAAGGCAAAATGCCCATTCTTTTTCCAAACAAATTGCACATTTGGGTTACCCATATACTCATTACAACATGCAAATCATCAAAGACAAAATCCAAGGCCAAGAACATCAAAATTTTCGGATCTAAAAAAAAAAAAAAATCACAAAAATCGATTTCAAGCAAAAATCAACAAAGAAAATGGAAAGATTCGAAGTATACCGTACGGAGACTCGGATCAGTGGCCCAATGTTGCCACGCATCGGGATATGGCTCCTCAGCAATCGATTGCGAAAGAGAGTAATGCCTCCTCATTCGAACGAGCTCTAATCGCCTCTCCGCGACCGGGCCGCGTCCTTGGCCTTGAATAGCTACTCCCGCGTGTTCCATTGCTCGAAAATTGAAGAAAATCGGAAGATTTCGAAGCTTCTTGGGCGTCAATGGCGGTTTTGGCTCTCCCTCTCTCGAAAATTGCGTTTAAAACAATGAGGAAGAAGAAGGGAGGGCGGCGCCTTTTTAAAATCAATCTGAGCTTCATTCCAGCCCGCGCGGATGGAATTGAAGTGGCAAAATGACTATTTTGCCCTTTAAAATTCCAGGACTCTACAGTTTAGTCCTCAACTTAACAGAGTTAACCAAAGTTAACCCCCTTTTCAAAAGAGCTCCACGGCCGTAAAACGTAAGCCCGTTCTCCTCCGAGAAAGATAACGGAATCCCGTTTCTTTCATCAATATCATCAACGGCCGTAAAACGTAAGCCCGTTCTCCTCCGAGAAAGATAACGGAATCCCGTTTCTTTCATCAATATCATCAACGGCCGTAAAACGTAAGCCCGTTCTTCTTCGAGAAAGATAACGGAATCCCGTTTCTTTCATCAATATCATCAACGGCAGTAATACGTAAACCCATTTTCTCCGAGAAAGATAACGGAATCCCGTTTCTTTCATCAATTTCAGCAACGGCAGTAAAACGTAAGTCTGATTTCTCCGAGAAAGATAACGGAATTCCGTCTCTTTCCTCATTATCACCAACAGCCGTAAAATGTAAGCCCATTTTCCCCAGCAAAAGCCAAAGGGATCCCTTGATTCCACCCCCAGCAGCTTTTCGAACTACGTAAGGGCTTGATTCCCCAATCGGGATACGTAGGTAGCCTACCATAGGTCCAGCCACTCGACCAGTACGGTCATCCTTCGGCAGCAGACGTAAGACCGATCCCTTCAAATGAAGTCCACCAGAGGACCATCTATCCCAAACCATCAAGGGAAAACCATTTCAAATCAAGGTTCGAGGCACCTAAAATGCCATCATATTCAAGGTTCGAGGCACCTAAAACGCCATCTCCAAGGTCCGAGGCACCTAAAACGCCATCATCATCAAGGTTTGAGGCCCCTAAAATGCCATCATTGCCAGGTTAACGCCTCAAAATAGTCACTCCAGGGTCAAAGACCCGAACTACGACTGGCTTGATTCCTCTTAAGGATACGTAGGTAGCCTACCATTAGGTTCATCCATCTGACCAAAATGGTCATTCCTATCCCCAGCAGAGCGGATATACAACTCCAGCCATCAGACCAAAAATGGTCATTCCTATCCCCAGCAGAGCGGATATACAACTCTAGCCACCAGACCAAAATGGTCATTCCCCATCCTCAGCAGAGTTTCTTTCAGCAATCGACTGCAGAACTCGCTCGCCAGGTTGAGATCCTAAAACAGTCACTCCAGGGTCAAAGACCCGAACTACGACCGGCTTGATTCCTCTTAAGGATACGTAGGTAGCCTATCGCTAGGTTCAGCCACTCGATCACTTGATCATATATGGAGCCTTACTCTTATCGACGACCCCGCTTCCTTCGAAAGCGCCGTCGCCGAGGGGCTACTGTAAGTGCTCTAATTTGAGTTGTTAGCATTTTCGTTAGAAAATTAACGAAAGTCTTAACATTCCTAACATTTCTAACAATTCCTAACTTTTCTAAGAAAACAAGGGTAAAGTAGGGATTGCTATTTAAGGTTAAACCAAGAAAAGAATCTTAAAAATAAAAGAAATTGTAAAAAACCCGAATTGGCAAGCTGAAAAACACAGCCAGTTTGAATATTTTCAAAAATATTCCTTTGGTCCAAAGCCTGCAGCTGCATTAAATGAACAGTGCACGCTGCTATTCCAGTCCGCGCGGATACTTTTGAAGATTTCAGAGGGCTATAAATTGAGCCCCTCAGTCTCATAAATAGGGAGCCACAACTTCATTCACAGCAACACCTTGGCGAAAATCTTGTAGAAAACAGTGGAAATTCCCTTGAATTGCCACCTTTTTCTCAATCATTTTCCCAAATCTCACTCACTAATCACTCTCAAATTCAAGCCTCAAACACAAACACAAAGAAGATTGGTAAACCCTCCTTCTCCTCATCCTAAGCTTCCTTCATCCATGCATGCATTTCAAACTTCAAAAATGTAGTTTGTTCATCAACTTGTTGTTCATACTTGCTTGACCTAAAAATGTAGTCACCTTGGAATAAATTTCCATGGATGACCATTTAAAAGGTCCAAATCATTTCTTACTCACTCAAAAGTGTTTTCCTAAAATCATTCACTGACAAGTGTTTTCCAAAAATTATTTTCATACACAAAATCTTTCTTTCAAAGGATAAAATTCCCCTTCCCAAGCAAATGAAATGCTTAAAGTCCTAATGTACCCTAAGGATGGTTTGATATAGTAGATCACCACTAAAATTTTTAGTGACTACTAATCAAAGCCTAAGGAAATGGGGACAAGCATGGATGCAAAACCCCCTTTAAAATCACATTTTCCTTCAAGAACATCTTGCTGTCCAGTAGCATTGTTCTAAGACCTCAGTCCATTGTCCAATTTTTTGGACACAGAAGAACTTAGAATTGGGTGTTGACTACAAAATACTTTTTGTAGCCAACATCCAGAGCTTTCTAGACATATTTTTACTTTATTTTTATTCGTGAGTAAAACTCCCTTTTTTAAATTATTTTCCAAAGGTCAGTTTATCAGTCTCTGGAAGTCCAGATTTCATATCTGAGATTTCCAGAAGGTTTTGGTCCATCAAGTCATCTCCAAATGGAAAAGTCTTTTGCAGAAAACTTATTTAAGATGTTTTGAACAACTTTCATTCTCGGACTTTCCCCATATTTTGAAGTTTTAAAGCTCTTAAATCCATTTTAAAATCAAGTGTCCACTGCCCTTTTTCATTCTTGCAGAATTGATTTTCAATTTCAAGAAATCTTTTGAGTACCAAAACTCAACCCTAAAATCATACCAAAAATAATGGGATTTTTTTAATGCCATACAAAGAGTTTCCATTTTTTAGTTTTCTCAGTTTGAAGTTATTTTGGACTAAGGAACACACACACACACACACACAAATGGTTTTTAAGCTTGGAAGACTCGTTTTACGAGGCATTCCGGGTGAACACTAACGTTCTTCCCGGCGTGTAACGTGACCTCCGAACCCAAATCTCTAATCTCGGTCATTTTTCAAAGTTTTGGCCCTTAAAATAAAAATGGCGTGGCAACTCCGTGTTTTTGATTTTTCAAAAAAGGAAAAATCTTTTTCCGGTGGCACATATCGTCACACTAGTGCTTTTCCTGTGAATAGTACAAGCTGCATAATCTGCATTAGAATAACCTACAAGATCGAAGTTCGAATCTTTGGAATACCAAAGTCCAAGGTTAGTGGTTCCAGATAAATAGCGGATTATACACTTGACTACAATTAAATGTGCTTCTCTAGGATCTGCTTGATAGCGTGCACATACACAGACACTAAACATGATATCTGGCCTACTAGCAGTTAAATAAAGTAATGAGCCGATCATACCTCGATATAAAGTTTGATCAACCTTCTTACCTTTGAGATCTTTATCTAGCTTATTGCCGGTGGCCATTGGAGTATCATATGCTTTAGCATTTTCTAATCCAAACTTCTTTATCAACTCCTTGGTGTATTTGGCTTGGCTGAGGAAAATACCTTCTTCGCATTGCTTGATTTGAAGCCCGAGGAAGAATGTTAATTCTCCCATCATCCTTATCTCAAACTTGCTTTTCATTAGCTTTTCGAAACGCTTACAAAGTATCTCATTAGTAGAGCCAAAAATAATATCATCGACATATATTTGAACAAGTAAAGTATGCTCATTATATTTGGCAATAAAAAGAGTTGTATCGATTTTACCGCGTTTAAATCCTTTTTCTAGTAAAAATTTAGAAAGAGTCTCATACCATGCCCTTGGAGCTTGCTTAAGTCCATACAAAGCTTTTTGGAGTTTGTAGACATAATTGGGAAATTTGGAGTCTTTAAATCCAGGCGGTTGGGCAACATACACGGTCTCTTACAGTTCACCGTTGAGGAAAGCACTCTTCACGTCCATTTGATATAACTTGAAACGCTTGAAAGAGGCGTAGGCTAAGAAGATTCTGATAGCTTCCAATCTTGCAACTGGAGCAAAGGTTTCATTATAATCAATCCCTTCTTCTTGCCTATATCCTTGTGCAACCAACCTTGCTTTATTCCTATTGATGCTTCGATTCTCGTCCATCTTATTCCTAATCACCCACTTAGTTCCTATCACTCCTTGATCCTGAGGTCTAGGCACCAAAGTCCAAACCTTGCATCTTTCAAACTGGTTGAGTTCTTCTCGCATAGCAACGACCCAACTGGAATCTTGGAGTGCTTCATTAATCTTCTTGGGTTCAACTTGAGATAATAAGGAAGTATGCTCGTCATAGTTTGATCTCCTTGTTTGAACACCGGAAAACAGATCACCAATCACATTAGAGAGAGGGTGACTACTGACTTCACGAACCTCCGGGGGTAAGTCTGGTTGGACTGAGGTTTGCTGAAGATCTTCAATTGGAACGTCGTTAGATCCTTCAGCGAAGTCATGAAATGTAAGTTGACGAAGAGGTTCTATAAGCTGGATAGGGGAATTCTCAACTTCTTCTTCCCTTGGAATTGCATCTGGAATGGGAATTTCAGGTGCGGTTTCAAACGTGCGGTTTGAGGGAATGTCAGTTGAGGATGCTGGATTTTGCGGTTGAGGTTCAGGTGCAGTTCTAGAGGGTTCACCTGTTTCATTAGGCTCAGCAAAATCATCAGCAACATTTGTAGCCAAATGTGTCTCAAGGAGAGAATGCTCATCGAATGTAACATGGACAGACTCAACTATTTTTAAACTAGTTTTATTGAAAACACGAAAAGCTTTTGAATGTTTAGCATACCCAACAAAAATACCTTTATCAGCCTTGGCTCCGAATTTACCTCTATTTTCTCTTCCGTTGTAGAGGATAAAGCATTTGCAGCCAAAGATCTTGAAGAATGCAATGTTGGGGGTTCTTCCTCTCCAAAGCTCATATGGAGTCTTGTTATAGGTTTTGTTGATGAGGGAGCGGTTCTGAGTGAAGCATTCAGTGTTGATTGCTTCAGCCCAAAAATACTGAAGCAGCTTGGCTTCAGATATCATTGTCTTTCCAGCCTCAATCAACGTCCTGTTCTTCCTTTCCACAACCCCATTTTGTTGTGGAACACCAGCAGTTGAGAAATTGTGATCAATCCCATAGTCATCACAATACTGAGCAACACCGCTGTTCTTGAATTCTGTTCCATTATCTGATCGAACACTAACGATGTCGTCTTCTTTTTGAGTTTGGAGCCGTCTAAAAAGTGCGGTAAGGATCTTATAGCAATCATATTTGGAAATCATCATCTCAACCCATGTATATCTTGAATAATCATCCACCACCACTAAAGTATATCTACTTCCTCCAATGCTGGCAGTGGTTACGGGTCCAAACAAATCTATGTGAAGCAGTTGTAAGCATCTTGAAGTTGATGGAGCGGTATTGCTGGTGAAAGACGACGCAGACTGCTTACCAAGTTGACATGCACTGCATTTCTCAGGATGATGGTCAGCCACTTTGGGTAATCCACGAACGAGGTTTTCCCTACCAATCTTTGCAAGATACTTGAAGTTCAAGTGGCTCAACCTATTGTGCCATAGACAACTATTTTGCTCACATTTTTAGCTACAAAACAGAGATTAGTAATATTACATGCAGAATCTAGATCAATAATGTAAATATTACTCTTACGAATCCCTGTGAGTAGGGTGACTCCGGAAATGCTATCCTAGATAAAGCAATTTGATGACGTGAAGTTGCAAAGCATTCCTTTGTCACAGAATTGAGAAATTGAAAGGAGGTTGTGCTTGAGTCCTTCAACAAGAGAAACCTTCTCAATGG
This sequence comes from Adenophora triphylla var. japonica, assembly GCA_022495995.1. Lineage (NCBI taxonomy): Eukaryota > Viridiplantae > Streptophyta > Magnoliopsida > Asterales > Campanulaceae > Adenophora > Adenophora triphylla. The sequence continues at coordinate 253,581 of JAFEMH010002882.1, forward strand.
TTAGGTTTCCTCTCCTTATAACACCATATCCAATGGTCTTGCCTTTGTTGTTGTCACCAAAGGTTACAGACGGACCACTTGCTTCAATGACATCTTCAAGTAATGATCTATCTCCAGTCATATGTCTTGAGCACCCACTGTCAAGATACCATTCATTATCCTTGGAGTGACCAGCCATTAAGCAGAGGACCTGAAATGTAAACATTAAGAACGAGGTCCCCTTTATTCCTTGGGTCCTGAAGTTAGCAACCCTTTACGACCCACACCTGTTTGACAGAAGGAGGTTTACTCTTCCTGGCATTGGATGTGAACCGCAAAAGGCATTCTGCAGCCTTGTGACCTAAACCATCACACACAGAGCATTTATAAAAGCTACAAGCATCATGAGGTTTTACTAACTCCTTACTCTTCTTAGGAGTTGCATGCGGTTTGGGAGGCGCGATTTCAGCCTTAACAAAGGGAACTGGCTTGAGTTTGACCACGTATTTTCTAGGAAAGCTATTCCTGCTTTTGAAGGCAGGAGGAGCGGTCGAAGAAGAGGCGCGGTCAGCCTTGCAGTTGCCAGCACCACCTGTTCCACCAGAAGCGGTTGGGGCAGGAATGCGGCCAACTCCATAAGCCATTTCCTCTGACGCTACACTCTCAGAATACTTTGCCTTCATCTGAGAGTTCTTCCCATACTGTTTCTTTGGGTAGACATAATTAAAATTTTGTTGTCCTTTACCCTTAGAATTTGCATGCTTCCCCTTAGGAATTTCTTTAGTTAGTTTCAAAATTTTCCCATCCTTTTCACTGCAGGATGCAAACTTCTCCTCTTCATCAGATCCAAATCCTAGACCCTCCTTAATTCCAGAGGGAACTTGGGAATCTATGATTTGATACGCGGTGGATTTTGACTTGAGCCACCCATCAATAATCTTTTGGAGATCGTTGATTTGGGTGACCAAGTCATCATTCCTGAGTTGAAGTGCAACAACCTTAGTTTCAAGGGTGCGATTTTGATCAGCAAGAGGAGTCATACTTTTGATTTGGTCCTTAAGATTTGAAATTTCAGACCTCATCACAATTTTCTCCGTCTTGTACTGAGAAATCTCATCATTAGCTAAGATTAAGGCTTTCTTAAGATTAGAGAATTTGTGGATCATCATTTCAGCTTCCTTAAACATCTTTTCATGTTCCACGGGGGAAACCTCTTCCACCACCTTTTTCAAAATTTTCTTCTTTGAAATTGCTTTTGAAGGTGGAGCATTTGTAGGAGAAAAAATGGGACGTGAATACGAATAATTTTGTGAGCACCCCAACCCGGGACCTAACGCGTGTCCCGAGCTTGAGGAGCTCAAACTAAGAAAAACCATCTTATTTTTAAAACTTTTATTTCACTTTAAAGAAAATCAATTCTCAAACTTTCAAAATAAAATCAACTAATAATATCTCCACTTGGAGGAATTTAAGTAAAGATTCCAATAAACCATAACTTGGTCAAATACATTGAAAATCCTAATTACATTGTTTAACAAAAGAGTTTTCCATACAACTTATAAGAGAGTAATACTTAAATAGGACTCCCGACAACCCACTCATATACCTATCCTGACAAGTCCTAAAAGCAAGAGTCCAAACTCTTTCTCCGGCCTCACTGGTTCAGGTCACCTGTCTCAGCACAATCTAAAACAGTAAAAGGGAAGGGGTGAGAATAAATCTCAATAAGCTATTATGAATGCAGCAAGATGCCAAACAAGATGCAACACATAGCATGGTAGCACGTAACACATTGTGAAAGCAGTAAACACCTTACGTTACCTCATTTTACCTTTCCCGTCTGAACAATAAGTCGTACAACATGGGAGTAAAACTCCGCTCTTTGGTGAATTGCCCCCATGCACCTTCACCGCTTATAGGACTCATACCCTAGAGATCCATATAAGAAAATAGGATACTTATATGACCCTTATTCAGAGTATCATATAATATCAGCGCTACTGTAAAGCTTTTGGCTTCATACAGAGCATTCCACCTAATCACCAAATCGCAGCGGTCTGTAAGGCTTCTGGCTCAATACAGTCGCTAGCACACCCACTCTGCGGCCAAAGAGGGGACGGTCCCAGGTATGATGAACCTTCAATCACTTATAGAACAAATCCATAATTGATTGAATTCCATTATACCCCCAAGTATCAACACGTTCAAGCACATAATAGATACTTGAAATAAAATCCACAAAGGGGATAAGAACAACATGGTAATGTATACTCATGTTAAATCAATACTATAGTGCAACAGTTCATTTAATACACTATGCATAATACCATTAACGAATATAAATTCAAGTAAGGTATCCATATAACCACATAATCCACATCGGGATACAATATAATCAACATGCTAGATAATCCACAACTGGGATACAACACAATCATATACCAAATAATCCACACTTGGGATACAATATAACAATACCAAATAACCCCCACTTGGGATACAATATAACAATACCAAATAATCCCCACTTGGGATACAATATAACAATATAAAATAATCCCCACTTGGGATAACAATGCCACAATGTGATACATAAACATTTCTAACTAACGCAATAGTGTAAATATAGTCTCTACACTATTCAACTAATTACCAAGGGTATGAGGTAAGTAAGGCCACTATTAATCATAAACCATTCCTACATAATCATTACACAACCTCAAATAGCCTTAATAGAGGTTCAAGATCTACTTCCCAAGTTTGAACTACTTTGGTGGAGTCACTAACCAAGCTTATCAACCATTTTTCGGACAATATTTAAAATACTTCCCCAAATCCATTTTGACCCAATAAGACGTCATGGTGTAGCCAAAGTATTCTACTTTAATCTAGGTTAAAGAGATTTCATTTTGGTTCTAGTTTGATTAGGTTTGAACAGCTCTAAAGTTGGTACACAATAACCAGGCCAGGGCACGACTCGTGCCCCAGGGCACGACTCGTGTCCATTTGACCTTCCTCTGAATCTGTCGTCCCCAACCAGGCACGACTTCCCTTTACCCTGGTCACGACTCGTGACTTCCACATGGCACGACTCGTGCCTGAGGGCACGACTCGTGCCTGAGGGCACGACTCGTGCCAATTTCCTTAAGTTACTCAGAACGACTTGGCCATCCTATCACGACTCGTTACCACGAGTTGTCCATGGGAACGACTCGTGCCTGAGGGCACGACTCGTGCCACGGCCAGAAACAGGTACAGCAGCAGCAACAACAACATTTTTCCAAGAAACCAATTTTCCAACCAAGTGACCTCTAATTTGTGAACCTAAAGGAAATTTCTAACTTTGTTAACTTCATTCTAACTCATTTAATTCCAAAGTATCATGTCCTAAACATAGATCATTACCACTTGGTTTTTCCACCCACTTTACTATCATTTTTCAAGATTTCCATTCTAATCCAACCCAACCCATTTACTTCTATTCTTTACCGCTTTCATGAACAACAACATTCTCTATAACACTAACCAAATCCTCAAGTCCAAGAAGGTTTTCAAAGCATCAAAAGACCATTATAACCACAATAATAACAATAAATAGTTCATGAGCATTTAAAGAAAGAAAAATCATACCAACTCACTTCCTAACTCTAATACTTGGTTAAACCCACAATTAATACTTATACTTAAACCATTAATATCCCCAATTACTCTATACCACTCTTCTCCCAACTTGGATCACCAATTTACAATTTAAGATCAATTTCAACTCAAATAATATTATTCCAAATACCAAAAATCATTTGCTTTCAACAAGAAATTAATTTACACATAAAGTGAGCAATTATTAGAAGGAAGTCATAATAACTTACTTAGTAAAGATAGGATGGAATGATGATTTTCTTAGCTTGATGTGCTCCTCTCTTCACCCCGAATACGGAAGTACGATTGAATTGGAAAATGGAGAAGGATTACTCTTGCTAGTAACTTGGGAGAGGTGGTCTCTAGGAAGAAGTCTCCATGGAAATTGGGAGGAGGAAGAAGAAGAATGATGAGGGAAAAGTAAGGTGGATGGAGGAAGTATGGGAGGAGTAAGGGGCTTGTTGACTAAGGGGGAAAAGAAGGGAGGGAATTAAGAGGGAAGGAATGGCCCCCCATACCAATTTATTTAAAGCCTTTTACATCTTTTCATTTAAATTCTTTACTTCTTTCCCCTACACAAAGAAGCCTAACTACCCACATTTTATTTCTTTTATCCATTTCTATTATTATACTTCTCCCAAGATGCTTTATTTTATTTCCCTTGAAATTCTAATGTTTTAAAATTATTTCCCAACCATCTTATCTTAAAATAAGAATTTAATGACATAAAATAAACACATAAAGTTAACATTAATATTAAAAGCATATAATATGATAATAAAATAGTGCCTAGGTTTAGGGTCGTTACACTCACTCCCCCTTAAAGAAAATTCACCCCGAATTTTAAACTTGATTACCTTAAGGATCAATAACAAAGGGTACTTCCCCAAGCATTTCAAATTACAACCTTCAAATAGTTTCCTCAAGGTCATGATTCTTATATACATTCTCACAATCCAGCATTCTAGAATTTAATCCCGAAATTGCAATTCTAATAACTCTCAATGGTACTCCCGCATAAGTCAAATCCACTTAATCCACATTAGTTAAAGAACACCAAATAACTAGGGATTATGTAAATGATTATGTTAAAGAACACCAAGCTTCATACAATACTCATTCAATGTTTACTAAAACTACTATTATACGCAAACTCGCTAAGGTTAATTAAACTTCTCCAGCTGAAAGGAAGTCCATCACCCAACACACAACCTATTCTTCAAGAATCTGGATAGTCTTCTAATCTCTTCCTTTTCAAATTTATACGCAAGACATAAGATTTGATTTATTTCCTTATCTTTTAAGGAAACTCCTATGTTAGGACTACAGGTAAACATTATCTTTCCATAAGCAAGATTTCCTTGTATTCCTCCGAATATTGCTTCACTAGGGTTTCTTATTCTTCTGTCAAGAAGAGCTATTTTTAAGGGAGAGTCTATCCCTGTATTAAAGGTGGATTTTATCATTATTTTTATTGTTCCAATGTGGATAAATCCTATGGACTTTCTTTCTTCTTGATTACTTAAAGATAAGATTTTCTTATCTATTTCTTGCTTATTAAAGAGAGGAATTTCAATTAATCCATTTGTGTCTTTTATATCTAGAGGATATTCTCTAGTACTGATGCAGGATATGCATGTATTTTTTCTCGGCTTTAAGAATTTTGAAATTATATTTCTTTTCTTAAATACTTCAGAGGGTAAGAGATTAAGCTCGGTTTTTTCTATTTGGTGGAGAAGTGTTTCATCTAAGGTTATTTCTTGACCATAAAAGCCTTCTTCATCAAATAGTTGTTCATAATTTTCTTTCTCAGGAGAGCTATTAATATTAATCTCTAATTCAGACATAGATCTTATACCGGCGAGGGTACAGGCTTTGATACCATAATTTTTTTACTTATATTTCTTACGACTTTCTTTATAATTTTTGTTACGAAGTTCACTTCGAAGTTTGTTTTTATTATTTTTCATAAAATATTTGAATCTGTTAGAGAATACTTGTTATAGAATCGTTTGGTTTGTTGAAGAAAACTCCTAGCTTCTCTTTTTTGGTGGATATAAACGCAATCGCATGATATGTATTCCTCAAAATTTTTAATAATTGATCTAGTCATATGTTCACTAAATCCATACTTCTCAGTAAGATAAATGTTGACCTTCATATATTTTCTCATAAATTCTAAGTATTCTATATTATTTGGGTGAAAATGTTTCCAAGAACACATTTTTATAGACAATGTAAAATAAAGTAAAACACAACTATAGATAAAATCTTTATAATAAGTAAGAAAGATATTTCGTAGAGATCTTCATTCCAGGAGGTAGATGTTTCTTTAGGATCTGAACAGATCTCCTTAGATATCTCTTGGCTATTTTCCTTTGATTTATATATATTCCTTCATATTGAAGATATTCTTCTAAATTATAAATTACGAGTTGCATAGCAAGCGGACTAGTATTATATTTAATTATAATTTCTTCAGTATCATACATACTTTTTATCAAATAATTAAGATATTCTATATTATTTAGATTTCTATTTGTCCAAAGCATCTTTAGATAAGTAGATTACCTGGGTAGGTTTGGATAATTGTAAAACTTCGAATTGCCTCTTTGCCACAGTGTATGACTGCCCGCGGATTGCACTTCTCACTTTTTTTATGTGTAAGTAGGCACGTAGGCCAGAAAAAGTAGGCACGTAGGCCTTTTTCAATACTTTACATATTAAAGATTATCTTCAGCCGACGCTTTGTGACAAATCTGTCTACATCTCCTCTCCATAGAATGAGTCAGTGGAATTTGAGTCATTATCTTTAGCTTTCCGCCTTTCTTGACTATTGTTGATGCAATAATCGCACATATGGTCTGGTGGAGATACCAAGCACCATTGTCTTCTTGTTTGCTCCGAAACTTTGAGCTTTCCATCTAAGAAGCTTGCTTCATTTGTGGCTATGTTCTCCAGTTCATTAGGAGTTATTACATTTGAGAAATTGGATATTACTACAACCTTTTCATTACAGTAATTTACTCTCTTTTTGCTATCTGAGAAAATCTCAGTATATTTCGTATATACATTCCTTAATCTTGATGGCCTTAAGGCTTTTGTTAATTCTTCTACATCTTCAGTGATTTTCCTTGCTTGAGGCATTTCGTATCTTACATCTTTTATTGATAATCCTACCTCGATCCAATGATATGGAAGGAAATATTCTTCTTCATCCCAATCTAGCAAAGAGCTAGTTATTTTGACATAGATGTCTCGATCTCCGGCACCAACAACTTTTGTTCGGAAATTCTTTATTGCATGAAAGATTGGCTTTGGTAACAAGCTTAATTCAATTAAATTGTTACTTGGATAAACCATATGTAATAGTCCACAGTCGTAGACCTCTTTAACCATTTCTGGTTTGGCTTTTTCAAAAAAGGCATATAAAGAAATTCTTTTCTTATCAATGGTGAAGAAACACTGCTCTTTATCTTCGTCAGAGGCTTCTGCCATATTAAAATAATGAAAATACCTTTCTTTATTAATGGAACTAATTTCCTCATGAAGGACCATCTTGGATCTATTAATCCTGTTTCTTATGGTTTCTGGAACTTGTGACCTTGGTTCTTGAGCTTTGGGAGTTAACACTGGTGTTTTGATACTGGTCAAGGGTTTTGACTGAATCATTTGGCTATATGTTTTTTGGTCATTAAGGGTCAATGTTTTTCTGTAATTAAAAAAGGCTCTTTGAGCTTCTTCTGGGTCACTGAATGACTGGTGATGATTATTTGTTATTAAAGGAGCAATCTTTGCCCATTCGGTATAGATACCTTGGTTAGGGCCTGAATAAAGTACATAATATTTAGAAACTCTTTTGGTTTGGGGAGAAAAAGAGATTTCCCCTGTAGTCTTATTTTCCGAAGACTGTGTCGGATGTTCTTTTGAACGAAATATACCTTCAAGAGGTGTTATTAAGCTCTTACTATGAGCCATATTAATCTCTATAGGAGATTTTGAGACTGTTGTCTCTAAGTTCTTGCTTTTGCAAGTTCCCTTACTATGGGATACATTATCCTCGTTGCATATAGAGGATGTTACACTGTTTGGAGTTAGGTCTCCTTCTTTCATCTTACCATATATACGTTCGAGTTTCCTCAATTGTGTCTCTTTTTCTAGGATTTCTCCTTTCAATTGTAATATCTGGTCTTCTATGTCTTCTTTTGTGCTCATCTCAGCTCAGCTGTTCTTGGAACCTGCAAATTCTCTTGTCATAATGTCAGCGAGTACATTTTTTGTTCCAGATATATGTTCTATTTCAAAGTCATAATAATTTAACCATTGTTGCCATCTTACCAGTCTGGCTTGTTTGTAATCTCCTCTAATAGTTGTTCTTATAAAATAAGATACGTTCTTATTATCAGTTCTAACCAGGAATTTATATGGGAGTAAGTACACTTTAAAGGCTTTAATGGTTTTTATTAGAGAAAGAATCTCTTTTTCATTACTATGGTATCTAGTTTCAGCTGGTTTAAATGTCCCAGATGAATATCTACATATTAATTCTTGATTATTTGGAGTGAGTGCCTTTAATACTCCTCCCTTGTAAACAAATTCATGGAAAAACACTGTGAAGAAATAAAAATAAAGAAAGCTATGAAAAGCACATTCAATAAATGTTGTTTGAATTTTCCTCATCCAAATAATATGTATGGTTGTGATGGTAAAAACAACAAATATAAAAACAAGTACAGGAAAATAAAAAGAAAATATAAATTTAAAAAGCCAAAAAGATGGAATAACTCTTATAAAAATAAGAGACCTTATAAGAAGTTCTTTAAAAAGAATCCAAGGTACCAAAAGAAAGATCTTGAACAAAAACCTCAAACAAAAGATGACCCAAAAGTTGATGACAAAAGTAAGTTTTGTCCACAAGGAAAAACTACATGCCGTTGCTGGATCTGCAATGAAATAGGACATTATGCCAGAGATTGTAAAAATAATAATAGTTATAACAAAGTTCTAGAGGAATTACAAAAATATGAATTAGAACCCCTATTTAGTGATGAAGAAATCTCCGAAGGAGAAGAAGTTTGGGAACTAACGTCAGAAGATGATGAATCTGAGACAGAGGATTCAGAATAACTTATCAAGTCAAATTATCCCTTGGGAAGAAGAAGAGGAAGATAATACCGTCTGGGAAACAGAAAAGAATTGCATTCTAGATAATACTAATGATAATATTATGTCCTTAGGAAAAACAAATCCAAATAGTATTTACATAAAAGGATACTTTTATTTCAAAGGATACAAAAAATATTCCTTAGATATGTATATAGATACAGGAGCCAGTATGTGTACTGCAAATAAATTAGTTATACCAAAAGAATTTTGGGTACAAACTAAAAGTCCTATAAGGGCTAGAATAGCAAATGATGAAATAATGACTATGGATAAAGTAGCAGAACAAATACAGGTAAAAATAAGTGGAGTTACTTTCGTAATTCCCACATTATATCAAGTAGAAACTACAGGAGACATTACACTAGGAAATAACTTCTGTAGACTTTATGAGCCTTTTGCTCAATATAAAGACACTATAACTTTTCACAAAAAAGATATAGCAATCAGCATTAAGAAAATAAATAAAGCCTATTTTCATGGGCAAGAAGGATTTTTATCAAGCAAAAAACTAGGAACAACACTTCCAACACCTAACCCTGAAAATATTACACCTATCACTGATCCTGATAGTTATAATATTTTCACTCTTGTAGAGGGGGAAGTAGAGGGAAAGGGAAACCCTCTAGAACAAATTTATTCACTACAAAACATAGAAAATTTGCTTGACAAAGTATGTTCTGAACATCCTTTAGATGAAAGAATTAATAAAAGCAAATTTACAGCCCACATAGAATTATTAGACTCTAACAAAATCATAAAAACAAAATCTATGCAATACTCTCCACAAGACCGAGAAGAGTTTAGAAAACAAATTGATGAACTATTAGAATTAAAAGTAATAAGAAAGACTAAGAGTCCTCACTTCTCTCCAGCATTCATGGTAAATAAATACTCAGAACAAAAAAGAGGAAAAAAGATCTTTAAAAAGAATCCAAGGTACCAAAAGAAAGATCTTGAACAAAAACCTCAAACAAAAGATGACCCAAAAGTTGATGACAAAAGTAAGTTTTGTTCACAAGGAAAAACTACATGCCGTTGCTGGATCTGCAATGAAATAGGACATTATGCCAGAGATTGTAAAAATAATAATAGTTATAACAAAGTTCTAGAGGAATTACAAAAATATGAATTAGAACCCCTATTTAGTGATGAAGAAATCTCCGAAGGAGAAGAAGTTTGGGAACTAACGTTAGAAGATGATGAATCTGAGACAGAGGATTCAGAATAACTTATCAAGTCAAATTATCCCTTGGGAAGAAGAAGAGGAAGATAATACCGTCTGGGAAACAGAAAAGAATTGCATTCTAGATAATGGTTCACTTCAAGTCTACAAACATTGGATGCGGTCTGGTGTGGAGCGGTTGATGAAGTGCGGTTTTACCAGGAGGTTGCAAAGTGCAGTTGAAATATTGGAACTGCACAAGTGCGGTTCACCAAGCGGTTGTACTGCATTTGTTCAAGGAGCAGATTCAAAGAGGAATTCCACATGCAGTTGCATGTGCGGTTCATAAGTGCGGTTTTGAAACTGCTTGGAACTGCAACCTTATATCTAATGAGTCTTGTGCCAGTCTTCAAGCCTAATTTTAACCTATTCTATAAAATGGACTTAGCTAAAAAATTGAAGTCTAAGCTTCATTACATAGGGTCCTAAAGTCCTTAAAATAGACAGGAGGTTATGGTATCAATAAAATCTAATACAAAATAGGAGGGTTAAAATATGCATACCCAACATAGTGCTTTGCTTTATTCCCTCCCCTTCCTTGCTTCCTGTGTGTTGTGCTGTTGCTTAGGGTTGAGCTGTTGCGTTGAGCTTGGAGGCTGGGGCTAGTTCTATTTCTTTTCAGATTCTGGATATAGGTCTCCTTATGTCACGCGACAGGACTGGCCTCATCAGTCCTGTGTCACGCGACATAAGTGGTCACTTTGCAGGATTTGATTTCTTGGTGTAGGTTGTGATTGTGGGGAAGTCCCCCATGATCAAAGTATTGATCCATTGATTAGTGTATCTCTGTGGGGTGTGTGTGTGTAGTTTTCCTTTTATCCCCCTTTTCAAATAAAATAAAATAAAAAATCATTTTTCGCAAATAAAGGAGCATAGTCATCCGCACACTACGTCACATAGATCTAGAACCCTTGGGTGCGATTGACGGCATCGCAGATGGTGATGTATGTCGCCTACGCTTGAGCGCCTAATGTCAAACCTTTCCCCCTAGCGCATCATAGGTGGAGCCACACTTTTAAAGCTTACCCAACGGTTGGTTTTTGACACGCCATTTTCAAAAATACACTAAAATGAATTGTTTCAAAATTTTTAATAGACTTTCGTACCTATCCCAAAACCTAGCACATGTGGGCATGTTGCCATTACAACATGGTTTTGGGTAAGGACATGTCGTTCCCACGACATGTTCCAACAAGAGATCATGTCATTTTGTCAACGTGCACCGACGAGAGGTCATGCCGGATTTTTCCTTGAATTTCTTCGGGAATACCCGTTATGCTGCCCAAATTTCTCCAGAAATTGGGATTGCTCGTCCGCCCCATAAATGCTTCGGTTTTATTTAGGTATCATTACCTATTATTAATTTTTAATCAATACATTTGGTGTATTTTTGAATGATGTGTCCCTAGGTTTCCCCCGAGGTCTAGAATGCGTGAATAAAGGGTTAGCCTTTCCCAACCGTTCCTAGGACTTAAAAGACATCAATTTCTACTTGAACATTAATAAAATGTTGCATGAGTCCATCTCCTTTCCCGTTCTTCCCTCTCCCATACCACCTCAAGGTCCTTTCCTCTTCGCCACCTTATACATGCTCTCTCCTCTCTAGTTACGGCAAGTTGCGTGTGTGATCCTGTGCCCGGCATTCGATTGGTCCATATTCCCGAGGCGGAAGCAGTTCAAGTGTCCAAGCGGTTGTTTATCTGATTCAGAATCCGAGATGTCTGGTGCAAAAAATGTGGTGGCTAGGCAGCCTGGAGTTTCTCGCCCATCCGAAGTTGATGCAGTCAATCAGTCTTCGTAAGTTCTAGAATGTCCCTTTCGGGCATCGAGTCTGTCAAATCCAAGTTGGACCAGTTTTGTTTTTCGGTAATAAAATTTTTTGATTCTTATCTTGCTAGACTAGAGACATCACTTGCACACCCACGTCACATCTAATTGAAATGGTTTTATTCTAAATGATCACTTGTGCTGCTCAATCACTAATGCATTGAAATGACTAATATTTAAATTGATCAGAGCGAGAAAATTGACTGATATCTTTCTCAAATTGGGGCTTATCAACTCCCCATCTCGCATCTCATATGCTCACATCTCTTTCATCATCCTCATCATTCCGTTGCTCGATGAATTTGCATGAAGCTTCCTCAAGTAAGCTTAAGCAAGCAATGAAGACTTAATCTCGTTTAGATCATCCGGTAAGGATTGCGGTTGAAGCCTTTCAACCTAGGAAAGCCATTACCTCACCCTCACTAAACAATCCCCTTTCATTTCAAGATCGGCGTGTTTTGAAATCCCGTTTAGCCTTAATTTTTGCTCCATGCTAAGAGAAGTCCAATCAATCCCAAGAAGTTAGCTTCGAGAGTCGGCGATTCAAAATACTCAAGTCATAAAAAAAGGACTTTAGATCCTCACAATTCAGCAAAAATCCTCAACTCCTCAAGGAGGCCTTCAAAGTTATCAAAAGAAGGATGTTAAATCCTCAAAATTCAGCAAAAGTCCCCGACCTCTCGAGAAGCTCTCTAATGTTCAAAAGGAGCCCGAATCCTCACAAGTTCACAAAAGTTCTCGATAGCTTGGACTTCCTCTCACCAATACCTTCAAACCAATCCCAAGCCATCCTCTCGACATTAGAGGATATTCCCATTACCATTACCCTTGCCTTTGGCCAAAGTCAGAAATTGACCTCTCATTCTTGGAGGCAATCAATATCCTAGCCATAGAAAACCCAAACACATCCCTAAAAGCCAACATCTCATCTTTAGAGGTTCAGTCAGTAAAAAGCCCAGCCGACCTCTCATCTTAAGAGGTCATGATATTCCAAACCACCCGATGGCCGATCGAAGCCCTGAAACCCAGCTACAGTTCCTACCGGATAGCAGTTTCATTCCAATATCGTCGAGATCTAAATAAGATTATTGCTTTATTGCTTGCTTAAATCGGAGCCAAATCCTTCTCGGCTCAAAAGATCATCAATCAAAGATTGTGCAAATTCAATCCTTTCATTTGGCACTTCATGTGATCATATTTCATTTCTCCTCCGCAAACACTTGCCGTGGATGTCCCACTGGGGCTTCGCATCCGTGTCTTTCATCGACACTCCAGGAGGACATGTTTTTCAATTCTCGAATTTCAACATTCCTTCTCTTTTCAATCGGGATAAGCCCGAACTACGACGACCTGAGCTCCTCCCAAGGAGGGGAACGTAGGCAACCAGAAATGGTCCGGTCGAAATCACAAACAAATCTCAGAAAATCCGGTCTCAGCAAGGGATGTCCCTATACACCTTCCATCCTTCCGAGTTTGATTCTCGATATCAGTTGGTTTTCTCCTCAGGATTAATCGAAATATTTGTTCATATTGGCTTTGGTGGTTGAATAATCCGAACATCAATAAAGGGTTTTAAGCAGCCTTGTGATCATCACGAATAGGACATGTTTTCAAGTGTCTCGACAAGTCTTCTCTTTCTACATCATAGGAAGATAGAGCCAAACACTGTTTTCTGTCAACCAGGGGCTTCCATACACTTTTTCACACCTTGTGATGCTTATACTCTCCCAAAAGAGTCAAACCAAAAAGTGATTGTGCCATAAAATCGGGATCCATTCCCACCCTCGAAAGATGTGCCCCTGCACGTAAACATTTCCGAGTTTTGTTCAGTGACTGATTGACTGCGGTTTGAAATGATTGTTTGGCTCCTCGGCCACAAGATGACTCTGTCTGCAAAAAGGCTGCATTGAATCTCATCAAACTGAGGCTTTGTCAAGCTTTTCTCTCAGGATCTCATTACTAGATTCCCTCTGGGTTTGGCTTGCATTATCGACTGAGAATTCGCCTAGTCATCTCTTCAAAACCAGGGCATTATCTGCACTTCCGCTGCTGCTTGCCGTCTCGGGCGTCTCATCAGCAACGAATCAATCTGCTGTAATCTGCACTCCAGGGAGCGTCCCCGACTTGTCCAGGCTACACCATATCATCCATACATTCCTCAAATCATCACTCATAAAATTCCCCACCTCATGGGAGAGGGTCCACCCCATTCATCATTATATACACATTCATCCCAGACACAATCTACCAACTGCTACATACATATCCGCTCGTCGAGCCATGCAAAATCCTCTCTCCATTCCCATCCCCAGCTAAGATGGACTCGGGCAATAAAAAATGATAATGCATAAGCAAAAAGTCAAATAAAATTCAAAGTGCCTTGAGTGTTGTGTTTCCCCCCCCTGCAGGGTACAATAATCAAGTGATCATAATTTGATCATGAGGACTGCTCCTCGAATCACAATCTTGGACAAAGATTTCAAGTCCTTCAGGTTGCATCCCCCACCTTTATCATCTTCATCAGGCCCGTCATCTTTGGACTCATCAGCATCATCTGAAAGAGCCTTAGCTGCCTCAGTCTCCAAGCAATGCTTGTCAAAAAAGAGCTCCAGTTGTCTCAATATCCAAGCAGTAATCAGCCTCAGCGACATTAAGGCATGTTCCGCACAGCGAGTTATCATCCAATGCCCGTTCTCATGAGCGCACCTTCATCAAGGCCTGTATGCACTGGCATGTCTTCATCAAAGTCCCCATGTTGGACAGAAAATCATCAAAAAAAAAACCGTCCCTCGTACGGCAAACCAGCAACTCTTCAACAAATAGTGGTATAAGACCCTCCGGCCGCCATGATCATCAGCTACAATGGTATAAGACCCTCCGGCAGCCACGATCATCCGCAGTTGTAGCTTAAGACCCTCCGGCCGCTATAACTCTCCACAATCATCAGCCGTAGCATCAGTCCCTTCGGCAACAACATGTAAGCACAACACAGGCATGAACGCATATCTCTTTCAAGCTACAGATCATCATGTCCTCTTTGTCAAATCGGTTCGAGACACCGTAGGTCTCACATCATTTTCCAATCGATTCGAGACACCGTAGGTCTCACATCATTTTCAAATCGGTTCGAGACACCGTAGGTCTCACATCATTTTCAAATCGGTTCGAGACACCGTAGGTCTCACATCATTTTTAAATTGGTTCGAGACACCGTAGGTCTCACATCATTTTCAAATCGGTTCGATACACCGTAGGTCTCACATCATTTTCAAATCTGTTCGAGACACCGTAGGTCTCGCATCATTTTCAAATCGGTTCGAGACACCGTAGGTCTCACAACATTTTCAAATCGGTTCGAGACACCGTAGGTCTCACGTCATTGTCATTTCGGTTCGAGACACCGTATATCTCATGTTATTGTCACTTCGGTTCGAGACACCGTATGTCTCGCGTCATTTTCATTTCGGTTCGAGACACCGTATGTCTCATGTCATTGTCACTTCGGTTCGAGACGCCGTACGCTCTCACTTGTCCTAGAACTATGACCGGCTTGATTCCCTCCGAGGGATACGTAGGAATCCTTTCTCCAAAGGTCCAGCCATCCGATCTCACCAGTCATCGTCCAGCCATCCGCCATATCCCCAGCCGCTCATTGGGATTGGGTCTTCTTTTTTTGACAACCTCACTTCTTCCATAAGTGACGTTACCGAGGGGCTCTGTGAGTACGTCAATCCAATTCGCGACCCTTTTTAGGTGCATTTTAATGTAATAAAATTGCATTAGGGGCGTTTTGGTAAATTTCCGATCCATTTCGAGACTTTCGGGAATTTTTTATAAGTTTCCCACGAAGGAAGTGCTTTTAAGTCATTTTTATGTACAGAAGGACCTACAAGGAATTAAACCACTTTGGACCTTTAAGGGAATATCTCAGAAGGTTCCAGAATGACAAATTGGCGCCAGAAACGGTTATGGTCACCTTGTGTCACGCGACAAATCGAGGCATGGAAATTGGTTATAGAATGCCGTGCGACACAACATGCCCTCACCAGCAGCCTATAAATAGAGCCTTGCACCTCTCATTTCTGGATCCCTTTTCCAGCACCCTACTGTCACCCTGCCAAAATTCTCCCAGAAACGCGTCTCTCTCCTCCTTCCACACAAACCTATACCAATTCCCTTCCAATTCCTTCATCTCTCATATCACCTCACCCATCTACCTTCATACATACTTCACACCATTGAAGATCCAAGGCTAGCACTCCATCTGTGCTCGAATCCGCACCTCCTGCAGCTGGTTAGAAGGTTAATACATCTAACTTGGTGTATTGGTGTATTGGTGGTGGATCTACAAGGGTAACAAATCCTTCCTACCTTATATCTCTCATTCACTTGCTCCTTGTATAATTCCTGTTCATCCACCTGATAATTGAGCTCCATCCGCTTTAATTATCAGGTGGCAATCGCCATCTCTCTGTTTAATCTGCTGAGCTCTGTTTTATTGTTGTTCATCATGTAATTTGGATCATTATTGGTTGCTTGTTTGCCAAGGAAGGGTGGATCTCCCCATATCCACACCCCCTTGGTCATTTCATTGCTAATCTGTGATATTCTGGGTTGAATTGGTGTTGTGTTTGGATCTAATTTGAAATCTATTCATCCTGTGCCTGAATCTGTAAGGTTTCTGCAGGTGGAAACCTGTGTCACGCGACACAATTGGACATGTGGAGTCCTGTGTCATGCGACACAAGTAGCCACTCTGCAGAAATCATCTTTTCAGTTGTAATCTGTTCACCTGTTTCATTTGTCTCAGTTGTAATTCGTTCTTCTGGTTCATTTGTCACTCATAGCAGAGTGTGGATCCTCAATATCTACCTTCATGTGAAGTGGCTGTGTTCAGTAATCTGAGCTTTGTAAGACCTTTGCAAACTGGCATCGATGTGTCACGCGACATACTTGACCATCCCAGGTCCTGTGTCATGCGATACATGTGACCATTTTGCAATTGGTTCATTTCAGTTGTAAATTATTTATAGCTCTGTAAGTGGGGTGTGGCCTCCCATTCCCAAAAGGTTCACAGGTTGTAATTCCCTTGTTGATCAATAAAACGAAGCACTTTCATGCGTTTTATACATATCTTGTCACACACATTTCGCACACACTTTTGAATGTTCTGAATATTGAACATAGAAAGACTCGTCTACGGACAAGGCGTGCTGGGTGAACTCTCGGTTCTTCCCAACACGTAACCTGACCCCCGAACTCATTTTCTCTTTCAAAAGGTTTTCATTGTTTCCTTAAAAACGGCGTGGTTACTCCTAAAATTTCATTATTTTTCGGCGAGCGTTCATTCAGGGTGAAATTGATGTTTCTTTACCTTCCAATCCAATAACTTAACCCCCAAATCCATTAAAATCTGAATTTTGTCTATCTTCCTTGAAATAACATAGTGGTGACTCTCAAAATTGAAAAGAGAATTAAAGGATAAAACTTGAATCGGAAAAAAGGTTTTCCCTCATATTCTCACACCAAGGCAAGAAATCCGAGTAAGTGCGTGCTGCATATAATGTTGGAGAGACGGATGGAAATGATTCAAATCCAGTTATATTGATCTCATGGAGGATTTTTTTTTCCTTGCAAAAAAGTCTAATATTGATTCATGTCCCATCGCTAAGAGAAAATGTTAAAAAAGGATGAAATTATGCATGGGATGTAAAATGGAGTTTGTAACTAAGATGTAAGAGGAAAAGAGAAACAAAGAAGAAAACAAAAAGAAAGATATAAAGCATAAGCAATTTGGTAGGGGCAATGAGTATCAACTTTTCAAAATAGGCTTATACTCAAATAAGTAAAAGTAAAGGTGGAAGATGGAAAGGAGAATGCTTCACGAAAGTGAGACTTGTCCACTTGCATGTGGAAACTGTTAGAGCTGATATTTTTTTAAACTATAAAAAGTTAAGTTTATAACGGTTGTTAGACAAGTGATAGCACGTGCCTCAATGTCGTTAAAAAAATTGACGTCTCCATTTACGTAATGAGGACTTCGCAAAAATCGTGTACTTGAATTAGCAGATTGCAAAAATATAATTCTTTTAGTGACCAAAATATGGGTTTTGCCAACTAAAAAAAATCTGAATCACAGAAATAAAAAAGAAGTAGAATCAAAAGTGTTACCCAAAAGTAGTTTGGTATTGTAATGTGAAAATGCATGCAGAATATAAAAGGGTATGGCTTATGAGGTAGTTAGGTTGAGGGTAGAATCATCTTATGGAAGAGAGAAAGAAGATAAGATGGGCAACAGGAAAAAGGAAAGAGAGGCAAAAGGGCAAGGTGCGTACAGGTCAGTGTGGCCCCAGAAACAATCACCGCTTCACGACGCCATTGTCTGCGTGTGACCTGCATGGACAGCAACTCTAACCCCAACCCCTCCCCTGTTGTGAATTTGGTGGTCCCCCATTACAATCAAGACAAAAAATCAACACACCCACACGCACAAGGAAGAAATAATCACACACACAAGAACACAAGAGTTGTTTACCCGGTTCATTCAACACATTTAACTACGTCCCACAATTCTGCAAGCCAATATGTTATTAGGCTCCTTCTAATATGTTGCTACACAACTACCAAATCTGTTCTGGGTCGTATCTATGTTTATATAGGTTTACAAGGAAGCCCTAATACAAAATAAGAAAAGATTCTATTAAATTAGGAAACAAAATCAGTCCAGGATTTCTCCACCCGACGCCAGCGCGGTCGCGTACCCTAGCAGCGCGGTCGCCCTCATCGGCCGAAGATCCAACACCCAATTTCGTCAACTAGCGCGGTCGCTCTCCACCACAAGCGCGGCCGCCCTCCCCAGCAGAAGCTCCTCCGACGTTTTTTTCCTTGCAGTTTAGGATCCAAACCCAACAATCTCCCACCGGAGACTAAACTATCAAACATAGAAACACCCATCAACTCCCACCACGGAGTAATGACCTTCGAACACATTTTCCCCATCCATATTGGCTTGACACTACCTCTCCTCTCCTCAAGTACTAAGGCAAGTTGAAACCAAGCGACGTTTCAACCTCTTCGTGTTAGATGATTCTTGCCTCCCCAAATCAGCTTCTACCTTGATTTCTCCCCGCAAGTCTAACTTCGCCTTCTCCCTCCAGACCCACCTTACTCGCAATGCTTCCCCTTGAAACTTGGACACACCTTGTTTTTTGCATCGTCTGTTTTCGGTCTGAACACGCTCTCTGTTAGGGCACTTGGACTTCCACACCACGTTGATCAACTTTGTGTCCCCCCCAACATACCGTTTCTTGATGTCTCCCCTTTTTACACCAGCAGGCCGGTTCTTTAGCCTCTTGCTTCCACCGGAACGAACATCGACATTGTAGGTAGAGTACAACATCTTCCCCTTAACCCCACGAGCCAACACCTTAGCCCCTTTTGTGACTTCTCAGAGACCCACCAATGAAAGAAACACCATACCCTTCACCGAGTTGTCCCCACGAAATCACCATTCTCCTCAAATCCGAACATGCATCACGTTGTGTAGTTGTAAAACAGCCCGTTAGGTATCTTCATCATCACATCCCCCTTACCTTTGACCTTGATAGGTGACCGTCACCAAGATAGACAACCCCAAAGTCTCCGGTTTTGTACCGCTTCATTGATTACGCATCCCCACTAGCATGACAAGAAGCTCCCGAATCCAACACCCAATCTTTACCCGATTGCTCCTCTCCTAGGATTAATACATCTCCACCATCATCCCCCCCGTGTGCACCACCATCTTTTCCCGGACGGTCATAAGCGATATGCCCAATTCACCACAATTGTAGCACTTGACCTTTTTTCCCTTTTTAGGTCTTTCCCTATTTCTCTCCACCCTAAGTGCAGCCCCATCTACGGAAGATTCTCCCCTTTTCTCTTTCCTTCGCAACTCCTCTTGAAGGATGAGATCTCTAACCTCCGTATACACCAATGCCGTTTTCGACGTACTAATCGTTGTGACAGTAACCTCCCAACTATCAGGCAATGATTTTAGTAGAAAACAAGCTAGCACTTCATCGGAGAAAGTAATATCAACACTTTTCAATTGGTCCACTATACCTTTGAAATTACCGATATGACTTGCCGGCCGTGCCCCTCTGACATCTTCGCATTCGCAAACCTCTTTATCAAATGCACCTTATTGATATTCGACGGCTTCTCATACATGTCTGACAGCGTTTGTAGCAACTCCACCGTTGTCTTGGCCTCCATAGCGTTCCGTGCAACGTCGTCGGTTAGGGCACTCCTTACCGCTCCTAACGCCTTCCGATCCAACGTCTCCCAATTCCCTTGTGACATGCCTTCGGGCTTCTCCTTCAAGGGTCCATGAAGATCCTTACAATAAAGGTAGTCTTCAATCCTTGTCCTCCAAAACGTGAAATTCACACCGTTGAATTTCTCGATTGAGTTCTTCATCTGACTGCTTCACCAAAATCCCCAAGAACGCGATTCAAAAAATCAACTAATGAAACTTTGAATCCTCCGAATCAGGCTCTGATACCAGTTGTTGTGAATTTGGTGGTCCCCCGTTGCAATCAAGACAAGAAATCAACACACCCACACGCACAAGGAAGAAATAATCACACACACAAGAACACAAGAGTTGTTTACCCGGTTCATTCAACACATGAACTACGTCCGGGGACAATTGCCAAGTCAATATGTTATTAGGCTCCTTCTAATATGTTGCTACACAACTACCAAATCTGTTCTAGGTCGTATCTATGTTTATATAGGTTTACAAGGAAGCCCTAATACAAAATAAGAAGAGATTCTATTAAATTAGGAAACAAAATCAGTCCAGGATTTCTCCACCCGACGTCAGCGCGGTCGCGCACCCTAGCAGCGCGGTCGCCCTCATCGGCCGAAGATCCAACACCCAATTTCGTCAACTAGCGCGGTCGCTCTCCACCACAAGCGCGGCCGCCCTCTCCAGCAGAAGCTCCTCCGACGTTTTCTTCCTTGCAGTTTAGGATTCAAACCTAACATCCCCCACCCCACACCCACCCCACCCTATGAACAAAAAGTTTGGATTTTTACTTTGTGTGAGATCCAAACTTCTTCCTCTCTGTATATAAATGTCGATTTTTTTTTAAATTTGCTTTTTATTAAAAGCAAATTTGATTTTTTTGATATTCATTTATTTATTTCGACATTCATTATTGCCTCCATCTCGAAATAATATCTTGGTCATGAACAAAAAGGAACATTTATTTTAAAATGGAAGACAAGTTAAATTTTATGAACTAACAAGGTTGCTCTAGCGTATGATACTTGAACAATTAAATTACTTATAACTAAAAGGGTCGCTTAGTGTATGATGTTAAAGTTCCATTTATCTCACATCAATTTGAAGAAAATAATTGATCAATTATATAAGGTTGAATACCCTCACTCTTTAACAAAACCTTTTAATGAGATAATGAACAAATTCTAATATGATATCAGAGCGTAAGGTCTCGGGTTCGATTAATCTCTTCACGTGTGCGAACGGGTCACATGCGAGAGAGATTGTGAAAGCTTAATCTTAACCTTTAAGATTAAGCGGTAAATCTAACAAATTTTTTAATAAGTATTTCTAATTTGAGGGACATTTTTGTAATTGGATTTTTTTTTGTTAATAAATGACTTAAGCTATTATAAGGCCTCTACAGTCGTTTCAACACCTTTTAAAATACGACACATCAACTTCTCCCTCCTTCACCTAATTATTCAACACCCCATTCAATTTTAATCCCTACAAAAGCTATTTGAGCGAGATTATGCATTCATTTCCAAAGGGAAAGCCACACAGGGTCAATGGTTCGGGAAGATCAAGGCTTCAGTCCCTGCTAATGATGAAATTCAACAAGTGATAATAGAGTATATAATTATAGGTAACAATTAAATTAACTAATAAAAAGAACAAGGTTGGCTTCATGGATAAGATGCCATCTTTCTTAATGTCTAATAGCCAAAGCTTAAACTATCAAGCGATAATAGTCACACTTTCTATTTTTGATTCCCCAAAAAGTGTCACATTTCATAAAAAATAGAAAACAAAAATCTATGAAAATTCATAATTCTACAACTAAGTAGATGAGTGTTGCCAAGATCCATGGGATTAACCGAAACATAGACCCATGAAAGACAACTTGATTGGAAGTTAATACATTTGGCTTTGTTCAATTCAAATTTTGCTTCTAGATCTCCTCCTATTTGAAAATGTAGATAAGTTTCTGGTCAGTGGTAGAGACATAAATTTTTATCAACGGGGTAAAGATTGCACATCAAAAATATTTTAACTGTATTTTTGTCAATGTCAATGTGGGAAAAAAAAGTGTATTATTTCTTTTACCTCAAAGACGGCAAATTTCAACAAAATGCACTGTTTTTAATTTTTTTTTAAAAACAATGGGGGCGATTGCACCCTTTGCCCCTAGCTCCGCCACAGTTTCAGGTTAAACCTTTGTTACTAAATCTCAGTCGTGAGATCAGATAGGGACATAGGGTAGTGACTTTGGGTGTTGAACTCGCCAGTGTTCAAAGTTCCTGCACCTAGGTCCAAGCCCAATTTGTGCATAGCGACAATTTATGTTAAAGATAACTAATCCAGGTTTCATAGGCTTAAACACTTGTATAAATAGATTAGGCTCAACAGGTGACTATACTTTTAGCCTGTCAATATTTACCCATTATCCAAGAATCCGCTCAATTCAACTCGCTAATTACCCGACCCGATCCGACTCATTAACAATTTTGGGTTGAAACGAGTTACCCGCTTTAACCCGTTAAATTTAGCGGGTTAAAGCGGGTCAACTCGTTAACCCGTCTCAACCCGCTATATCTAATATACAATACAGGAAGGGGTAACCGCCTCTTAGCCTACCCATAAGTGGTGGCTGAGATTTAATCTTGAAATGTAGATCCGACTGCTGAAAATCATCCTCATACCCACGTCTCCCACGGCCGTTACTCTTCTCCAAAAATCCTTTGCGTTCTTCGGTTTTCACCCATTCACCTCTCTCTCTCCGTTTCTCTCTCTCAGTTTCTCTCTCTACTTCATCTCTCCGGCGACCCCCTCCCTACCCTTTGGAGATCGAGTTGCCGTAGGAGGTTTTGAGGTTGGAGAAAGGTGCGGCGATTCGATGGAAGGATGGGTTAGGGTTTCGCGGTGGCGGAGAGGCAGATTTGTGTGGCGGAGGGTTGAAAATGGGGGAAGGAACAATTGTTTTGAGGGAGTGCATGGAGAAAGGGGACGTCACGCAAATCGGCGTACTTCCTTCCCTCGCCGGGAATTCGCCCATTAGTCGAAACCCTAAACGCCTCTGTCCATGTTCCAAAAGCATTTCAATTTCTCACAAATCCGAGAAACATTAGCTGGCATTTTCTAATGAACTGTTGTTTCACAAAGAGGTAATACTTCATTTTTCAAATTGCTGATTTTTTATTTTGAAATTTTTTGTTGTTGAAAGACAGTTTTTCACCATGTAAATCACTATCGCCTCTTACCCATTTCCCACATTGTTTACCGACCTCTCCCTCGACAGTTTTCCTTATCGTTTCCTCTCTCAAATTGCTTTACAATTCTATTGATTATGTACTATTGTTTGTCACAGATTATGAATTCTTTAGGACTTAATTGTTGCACTTATGATTGAATTAAGGTCATAAGATATTAATAATTTTTGAATATATTATTCTTTATTAAATCTCAATTTAAATAATGAGATGTGGCACTAGAACTGGAAAGGAAATTTCAAGTGTTAATTCTTAGATGTTGAATGTCATAATTTTCTCATGTTCCTAAATAATATCTCCTAGAATTTACAGTGAGATTTGCGACTGATAAAGAAGACAAAAAAATCAGAAGTTGTTTTGTGGTTGTTAAATTTTTGGTTTCTTACTCTCTAACTTCAGTGTGTTAATCATATATTTAGATTCTCATTTTCTTTATGTAATATATTTTTGACTTATAACAAGAGTTTTCTCGGTTTTCTTTTGGACCTTAACCTGTAGCAATGACGGCGGATGCGACAGACTATTGCTACCACCACCTGTTGTTGCTGGCTTCTATGGTGCGATTTTGCGAGTCTTCGAGAGATACTAGGAAAGGGTGATCTGATTCTGTTCAAATATTTAAAAATTATTTTTTAAAGTATACACGAAATGAATAGTTAATTTTGTATGCACGATTTTGTATTGGGAATCAATATGAGAAACTTCACCACTTCCTATTTCATTCAGCCTATCTCTTTCATACTCCCCTTCTCCTCTTAATTGTTCAAATTTATAAAATTCTACAAAAAGAAAATAGTGGTACTATATAATTGGAGTTTCCCTCATAATATTGTTAGGAGGGAGCAATTTATTTTTTGTCATACAAGCCTTCATACAAGCCTTCATACACCTTTTTAAACATAGTACTCCCTCCGTCCCACCTCAAGGTTCCACCTTGAGGTTTACACGCTTTTTAAGAAACATTTTTAAAGTGAGTAGAAAATTTGAGGAGAGATAATGTTAAAGTTAAATGTGTGGTAGAGAATAGGAGAGAGAATGTAAAAGTTAAAAATATTTAATAGGAAAGAGAATGAGTGAGAGGAATAGTAAGTTAATGATTGATTTTTTTTGTAAATATGTTAACTTTATAAGGGTATAATGAATGGTTTTTTTGTAATTATATGGAGATGATAAGGGTATAAATATATAAAAAACTTTCCATTTAAGGAAGGGAACCTTGAAGTGGGACGGCCTATAAGGGAAAGGTGGAACCTTGAGGTGAGACGGAGGGAGTAGTATATATTTTTGGTTCACATCACATGTATAACTGATGTTTTTGATTTTTGACTTACTTTCAGTTTTTTTGAGCACTCTATGCAAAAATTAAGGCCTGAAATTTTGGGGTTCAGATATTACTCCATTGCTACTTGGTTTGATCGGTGACTCCCCTCTACATGTCTCCTTAACCATCTTAGTTTTGTCAGCATTTAGATAGCAGGAAAGTAAATTTTTGATGCACAAATGAGTAACCTATACATATAATCATCTCTACATGATTGAATGTAGCTTTGGATTAAAGATTATTCAAAATATTTAGGCAATTACATGAAAATACGGTTATTGGTGATTTTAAAGTTCGATTGTAGTTTGTTCATCGACAGTGATCTGTTTTTCCTCCTCGCCCACGATTCAGATGGCTTCAACCGATATGTCCAATCCATATAGTTATTGGATATTGATATGTTTGACCATCCCTGATTCGCAATGGAAACTTCTTGGAACAATTTGGTCAGAAATGTGTGTGTTTGTGTGTGTGTGTGAGAGAGAGAGAGAGAGAGAGAGAGAGAGAGAGAGAGAGAGAGAGAGAGCGAGAGAGAGAGAGAGAGAGAGAGAGAGAGAGAGAGAGAGAGAGAGAGAGAGAGAGAGTCAGGCAGAAAGTAAGAGAAACCACAAAGATATTGAAAATATGTATGGTGTGTTTCAGTTGGGAGGTTGGACAAATACTGGCTAGGAAGTTGATGCTCTGCCTGGTGGCGGATTACCAACAAAACAAGCCATTGGTTCTAAACCCACAGTTTCTACACGGTATCAAAAGTATACTTACTGACTCAAGCCTAGACAAGGTACCTGTGGAAATATATATATATATATATATATATATATATATATATATATATATATATATATATATATATATATATATATATATATAGTGTTTGCACCTAATATTTTTTTTGGTTAGCTACGGATAAATGAATAATTGACAAATTGTTTGTTATCATATAGGAATTCATCGCAAAGGCAATAACACTTCCGGGTGAAGGAGAGATCATGGACATGATGGAAGTAGCTGACCCTGATGCTGTTCATGCTGTTCGATCTTTCATTAAAAAGCAACTTGCTTCGAAACTGAAAGAGGAGTTCCTAAACACGGTATAACAAGTTTTAGAATTCCATCCTGATAGTTATTTATTCCTAAATCTTTGGTTAAAGTTCAATCAAATTGATCCATAAAAAAGTGGGATTATCTTTCTGGGGACGGAGGGAGTATTACATTTTCTTTCATGTGGATAAGGCTGATAAGCATGCTCTGTAATCATGCTACAGGTCAAAGCCAACAGGAGCTCTGAGAAGTTCGAGTTTGATCATCCCATTCTAGCGAGGCGGGCCCTTAAGAATCTCGCACTCGGTTTGTTTTGTTCATCATTTTTTCCCCTCTATGGATCATGTTTTTATAGTGTCCTTAGTATTTAAAGTCTGCTTTTTTCTTTTTCCTGTCACAGCATATGTTGCATCGCTTGAAGATCCCGAGGTCAATGAGCTTGCATTGAATGAATATAAAACTGCTACAAATATGACGGATCAGTTCTCGGCCCTGGTAGCCTTAACTCAGAAACCTGGAAAAATCTGTGATGATGCCCTTGCTGACTTCTAAAATGGTCCACGACTCTTAGCTATGAAAGCTTGTAGATTCTTTTCAACTAACATGTTTCACTTACTCCAGGTGGTTAATAAATGGTTTGCCCTTCAATCCTCATCTGACATTCCTGGGAATGTTGAGAATGTTCGAAATCTTCTAAGCCATCCAGCTTTTGACTTGCGCAATCCCAACAAGGTGATTTCCTCTCTCTCTCTCTCTCTCTCTCTCACACACACACACACACTACACTCAATTTTGGAACAGATATATTCGTTGATTGGAGGATTTTGTGGGTCCCCTGTAAATTTCCATGCGAAAGATGGGTCAGGCTATAAATTCTTGGGAGAACTGGTGGTTCAGCTTGACAAACTAAATCCTCAGGTGCTTTTAGAAACAAGTCTCTACATATGTTCGGTCTATCTGACTACTCCTAACTGACTTTATTTCTGCTTTGGCGAATACAGGTGGCCTCAAGGATGGTTTCAGCGTTCTCTAGATGGAAATTTTGATATTTTTTAGTAGTTAGTTGAATATTTTTTTTCTTTTTGCTCTGGAGGTTTTTGGTTATGAGTGTTGACTTCCATTGGTTTCTTGCTGGCACTGGTAATACCATCAGGTTCAATAGCATAAAATGCTTGGATTGAAGGAGACGTATAAAAGCAAGTGAGTGGAAAATTCGGTACAATGCAATGATAGACATATTGGAAGAAGTATGTTGGGGATCCAATGGGTTGATTTGCATATTTGCTAAAATATCATATCGTTGCACCATCTTTTTTTTTTTTTACTTCACTAATTTTTTGTACTGACCCGTGCCATTGGCACGGGCACATGAATACTAGTTTATATTGATAGGGAGATAAACCAAAATATACTTAGTTTTAACCCCCTACCCCCACCACTACCAGAAACAGGTCATTTAGCGACGGAAATAACAGCGACGGACAGATTCCGTCGCTATTTAGCGACGGAATATAGTATTTAGCGTCGGAATTATTTTGGCGTCAAATTTAGCGACGGAATTTAATTCCGCCGCTAAATTCCGCCGCTAAAAAGAATATTCCTCGAATATTCGTTTATTTCCGCCGCTAATTTGGCGGTTGATTTACCGACGGAATATTCCGCCGCTAAATCTTTAACAGCGACGGAATTATTCCGCCGGTGAAAATATATCATTTTTTTATTTTTTTAATTATCAGCGTCGGAAATATTCCGACGCTGAAATTAAAATATTTTTTATTTTTCTTTTCGAAATATTACACCGACGGAATATTTCCGACGGTGAAATTAAATGCTTTTTTTTTTTTTTTTAATAAACACCGACGGAATATTTTCGCCGCTGATAATTTAATAATTTTTTATTTATCAGCGACGGAAATATTCCGTCGGTGTTTAATAAAAAAAAAACTCCAAAATTTCCAGGAGAAAGACCGCCGCCCACAATGCAAGGGCGAAATGGTTGTACAGAGAAGTTAAGGTCTTGGAAGTGGTTGGGAGAAGGGTATGCAAAATGGACAGAAAATTACATTCCCAGGAGAAGCCGATGAAGCTCCTGACACTCTTACTGGCGCTCATTTAAAATTTCAAAATTTCCGAACGAACAACAAGCAGATAATCCAATTCAAACTTTCAAACCAAATTAATCAGACACCTAGCCTCTAAATCCCTCACTCCCATCCTCTCTCTCTCTCTCTCTCCAAAGAATTGAATTTGAAAAAACAAATATCGAGCCGCTCTTTACCCCGGTGCTATTTCATCTTTAATTTCAGGTAATTCCACATTTCAATTCTCTCCCTTCCCGTCCTGGTCCGAACTGGGTTCGACTTATGAGACAATAATCTCCAGAGTGTTGTCTAATAGTTGGTTAGTTTCCTAATTTTGGACTAATCTTGTTTTTGTTTTATTTTGGATAAAAATTTTAAAATTGTATGCAATTTACCAATTTGGGAATAGCTACAAGAACCCTTGCAATTCTTATATCCCTAACCCCTAACCCTAAACCCTAAACCCTAAACCCTAAACCCTAACCCCTAAACCCTAAACCCTAACCCCTAAACCCTAACCCCTAAACCCTAACCCCTAACCCCTAAACCCTAAACCCTAAACCCTAAACCCTATACCCTATACACCCTATACCCTGACACTCTTACTGGAGACATAGTCTTTGTACTACAATAGAAAGAGCACCCAAAGTTCAAGCGAAAGGGTGATGACATATTTGTTGAGCACGCGTTGACCCTTACTGAGGCATTATGTGGCTTCCAATTTATCTTGACTCATCTAGATAACAGCCAGCTCCTCATCAAATCCCAACCTGGAGAAGTTGTTAAGCCAGATCAATTCAAGGCAATAAATGACGAAGGGATGCCAATGTACCAAAGACCATTCATGAGGGGCAAATTATACATCCATTTCTCGGTCGACTTCCCAGATTCCTCGACTTCGAGCAATGCAAGGCCCTAGAGGCGTGTCGCCTCCTAAGCCTTCATCGCAAGACGTATATGGAGCTTGATGAGTGCGAAGAGACAACCCTTCACGATGTCAACATTGAAGCTTACGATGTAGATGATGACATGCGACGGTGGTGGGGGCCGAGAGTGCAGCAGTGTGCTCAGCAGTAATGATGTGGGTCTTTATTTTCTGGATATCTTAGTTATGACTTATGAGACAATAATCTCCAGAGTGTTGTCTAATAGTTGGTTAGTTCATAGTTTTGGACTAATCTTGTTTTTGTTTTATTTTGGATAAAAATTTTAAAATTGTATGCTATTTACCAATTTGGGAATAGCTACAAGAACCCTTGCAATTCTTATATCCTCTAACTCCCTAACCCCTAAATTAACCCTAACCCTGTCCCCAACCCCAAATCCCTAAACCCTAAAACCTCCTAAACCCCAACTCCTAAACCCTAAACCCCAAACCCCAAACCCTAAACCCTCCTAACCCCTAAACTCCTAAACTCCTAAACCCTAAACCCTAAATTCTAAACCTAACTAACCCTAACCCTAAACTCCCCTAACTCCTAAACCCTAAACCCTAACCCTAAACCCTAACCCTAAACCCCCAAACTCCTAACCCTAAACCCTAACTCCCTAACCCTAACCCTAACCCTAAACCCTAAACCCCAAGTGGCATGGGGGTGGTATGTAGGTATATAGCAGATGTCCCTAAACATGTGGCATAGGTGGCAACCCCTAAACCCTAAACCCTAATCATGGTGGTAAGTGGCATGGGGGTAACTGGTATGGTAAGGTATAGGTATAAAAGTACCCTAGGGCTATGTGGCATAGGTAAGGCCCTAAACCCTATAGCATAGGCATGTGGCATAGCATATAGTGGCATGGGTTAAATAGGCATAAGTAGGCATAAAGTATAAGACAGTGGCATGTGGTATGTGGTGGCATGCATAGGTATAGGGTATAAATAGTAAGTATGGGTAGGTATGTGGCATAGGCATAAAAAGATAAAGTGGCATGTGGCATGTGGCATAAGTAGGTGGCATGTGGTATACAGGCATGTGGTATAGGCATAGGTATAGGCATAGGCATGTAGTGGTATATATGGGCATAGGGTATGTGGCATAGGCATGTAAGTACAGTAAGTATGTGGCATTGTGGGCATAGGCATATAGCATGGCATGTGGCATGTGGCATGTGGCATGTGGCATGGTGGCATAGGGCATGTGGCATAGGCATAGTGGCATAGGCATGTGGCATGGTATGTGGCATGTGGCATAGGCATAGTGGCATGGTATAGGCATGTGGCATGTGGTATGTGGCATGTGGCATAGGTATGTGGCATAGGCATAGTGGCATGTAGGCATAGGCATGTGGTATAGGCATGTGGCATATATGTGGCATAGGTATGTGGCATAGTGGCATGTAGGCATGTGTGGCATAGGCATGTGGGCATGTGGCATGTGGTATGTGGCATATGGTGGCATGTGGCATGTGGCATGGCATGTGGCATAGGGCATAGCATAGGCATGTGGTATAGGCATAGTGGCATAGGGCATGTGGCATGTGGCATATGTGGCATAGGCATAGACGGCATAGGTACATGTGGCATAGGCATGTAGGTATAGGCATAGGCATGTGGCATGTGGCATAGGCATGTGGCATGTGGCATAGGCATAGTGGTATGTGGCATGTGGCATAGGCATGTGGCATAGTAAAAAGGTAGGCATGGGCATGTGGCATGTGGTATAGGCATAGGCATAAAGGCATGTGGCACATGGGCATAGGCATGTGGCATGTGTGGTATGTGTAGGCATGTGGTATAGGGCATAGTAGACAATGGCATGTGGCATGAGTATGTGGCATGCATAAGTAGGTATGTGGCATGGGTGGCATGTGGCAAAGGTAGGTATGTGGCATAGGGCATAGGCATAGTAAGTATGTGGCATAGGCATAGGCATGTGCGTACAGGGGGCAGGTGTGGTATGTGGCATGGCATGTAAGGCATAGGGTATGTGGCATGTATGGCATGTGGCATGGGTATGTGGCATGGGCATAGGGCATGTGCATGTATGTGATAATAATAATAATAATAATAATAATAATAACACACACACACACACACACACACACACACACACACACACAATAATAATAATAATAATAATAATACACAATGGCCGAATAATAATAATATTAAGGATAAGGATAATAATAATTAACAATAATTATAATAATTATTTAAAACTTATGTATGTTATTTTTATTAAAATGTTATAATTAATAATGATTATACTCTTTTATTTTTGTAATGTTATTATTATTATTATTATTATTATTATTATTATTATTATTATTATTATTATTATTATAATTATTATTATTATTATAATTATTATTATTATTATTATTATTATTATTATTATTATTATAATTATTATTATTATTATTATTATTATTATTATTATTATTATTATTATTATTATTATTATTATTATTATTATTATTATTATTATTATTATTATTATTATTATTATTATTATTATTATTATTATTATTATTATTATTATTATTATTATTATTATTATTATTATTATTATTATTATTATTATTATTATTATTATTATTATTATTATTATTATTATTATTATTATTATTATTATTATTATTATTATTATTATTATTATTATTATTATTATTATTATTATTATTATTATTATTATTATTATTATTATTATTATTATTATTATTATTATTATTATTATTATTATTATTATTATTATTATTATTATAGCGGCGAAATTTCCGTCATTGAATTAAAATCAGTACGGAAATTACCGTCTATGGGAGTGACATGTCATCGATCCCGGAGTGAGCGTACGTATCGTTTAGCGTCGGATTTAACAATGACGGAATATTCCGCCGCTAAATATTAATTATAGCGTCGGAATTTAATTTCCGCCGCTATAATTAATATTTAGCGGCGAAATATTCCGTCACGGTGGAAATTATAAATACACATTTTATTTCTCGAATCAATTACGCCAAATATTTCCCTCTCTCTTCCCGCTATCTCTCATCTCTCTCGCGACCGACCTAGAAGAAGAAGCGATCGACCTTAAGAAGAAGCTCACGCCGCCGGCCGTCTCCTCATCGCTATCGCCTCACCGCTGCCGCCTCATCGCTGCCGCCTCATCGCTGCCGCCTCACCGTCCGCTCGAGCTCTCACGCCGTCTGAGCAGATCCGTCCGCCGCCTCTCCACCGTGTTTCTCGTTCTAATCAAATCAAGGTAAATGTTTCGATTTCTTTCAAATAAGTAGTTCTAATTCGAGGATAGTGGTGTTAATTTGTCAGGAATTTTAGTTGGTTTCGATTTCTCACCGTGTTTCTCTCTCTTTCTCTGTACTCAACCATGAATTTTGGGTGTACGTGAGTGTTTACGTGTGTGTATACGTGTGTTCCATGAAGTTGTAATTTTGTATTAATTTTACTTTTTGCTTTTTTTTTTTTTTTTTTTTTAAATGACGTTTTGAAACATGAACAACCTGTTTTTAACAAAGTGGTTACGATTTTCGCTCTCTACCTCTTTTTTTTTCATTTTCAAATTCAATTAGTAAAAGATGATTTTTGAGTTTTGGATTGGTGGGTTTGAGTAGAATTTGGTTTATGAGTGTGCAATTGTGAAGTCAAATGGAACGGCTAATATATGTTTTGAAGGCGATAGATTTTTATCGTTGTCTTGTGCTAAGGTTTACCCTAAGTTCGATCATTGGTGTCCTAGTGATTTCTAAGCGAATAGGTCTTGTAGAATGTAATTAAAGTGAAGCTTGGTTGACTGGTTTTCTTCTAGTCAAGTAACAATTTTGATTAAATGCCTTGATTAAATGCCTTGGCCAAAAGTGTTTATGGTGGACACTTGCATTTTCCTCAAGTATTAGATTCTAAAACTCTAGTTCTTAACCTAGTAAAGTTAATAAATAAAATGTTCCATTTCTTTTCTTAACCTAGTTCTTAACATAGTCATTTGGTTTGGTATGTACATATGATTTTGCAAAGTGGGTCATTATCAGGTTTAAATACTTGAATTGTCAAAAGTGTTGATGTTATACCAATATTAGCATTGCTTATTAAATTTTGTTAAATGTGCCTATGTCATGACATCATCTAATTTTTATAAAAATATACTGAATTTCTAGACACGGTACACAAACCAAACTCATATTTGTATACCGTGTACCAACTAAGAATGCATAACGTCATGCGGTAGTGCCGTACCAAACTTTCGTTATACCGAAGGTCGGTATACCAAAAATTTTGGTTAGTTGAGTACATTTTTGTCCGAAATAGAGTAGGCCGTGGTTTGGTTAAGACTTATGAGGGGATTTCTTCCTAACTTTCCCAACATCCGTGTTATAAGGGAACTTAGTTTGTGATTGACGAGTTAGGTTTTAATTGTTGAGAGTAGAGATAATATATACACTTCTTTTCTTATCAATTTTTTTTTTTTGATGAGGTAGAGAAACCAATACGGGATACGTATTAGGGCATTAAAGGAAAAGCATCTCAAGTCAAAGACATTTTTAAAATTTTGTAAATCCATTTATATGAAACAAACTAGGATACGGTTTACGTATATACGTGTCGCGTAAATAAGTAAACCAACATTTAAGGTGTAGTACCTGAAATCATAAAATGTGCTTTGAGAACCATAAGCGAGAATAAAGAGTATCTATGAAAATCACAAAAATAATTGATAAAGAGCTAAAGAAAAAACGAATAATGCGTAATCTAAATGGTGGTAATAATTAATTTAAAAACGTAATATTCAGTTACAAACAAATAAGTAAGAAAACTGTGGATGAAATAATTTAGGAACATCTAGTTCTAGATCTCATTTTGGGGCGATTGACGGCATCGCGGACGGTGATTATGTCGCCTACGTTTGAGCGCTGACAATCCAATCCTGGCACCCTAGATGCACCTTATATGAAACAAATTAGGATACAGTTTATGTATCCTAGTTTGTTACATATTTAGTAATATTAACGAATAGAAGAAAACATATGCCACTATAAAGAAAACGATAAATAACCGTACTCATAATCAAATATGTAACATGTTATATTTAATAAAAATTAAAATAAAAATATACATATATGTATATATATAAATATCATTATTGTCTATTAAAATTGCTTGAATTGTCGATAGTTGAAATATTTCGGTTTGCATTAATCCTATTGTTCTCTCGAGTGTATACTAGACATATATGGTTGATTACACTGTCGATTATAATCGACAGTGTAATATTGACCTAGTCTACGTCGTGCACTGGAGACCGTAGGGTTATGCTTTGTCAAAATTTCTTGATTTTCGATTATAAAGCAAGTAGACAAAGTGATATTTGCAATTCATGCGTGTATTTCGGGATGGGATAGAAGCCAACCCACTACTATCCCACGTCTACAACCACTACCATAGGGTTATCTTTGGAGTGGAAAATCTCAAGTTTTTGCACAAGCGTTAGGCCCGAAGATTGAAACTTTGATTAATTATTATAATAATAAATCTACTTTCAAAGTTTCAATCTTTGGGCCAAATCTTTGTGCAAACTTGATATTTTCCACCCCACTACTATCACGTACAACCACTACCGTGGGGTTATCTTTGGAGTGGAAAATCTCAAGTTTTTTGCACAAGCGTTAGGCCCCGAAGATTGAAACTTTGATTAATTATTATAATAATAAATCTACTTTCAAAGTTTCAATCTTTGGGCCTTTGTATGCAAACTTGATATTTTCCACCCCACTACTATCACGTACAACCACTACCATGGGGTTATCTTTGGAGTGGAAAATCTCAAGTTTTGCACAAGCATTAGGTCCAAGGTGAAACTTTGAAAGTAGATTTAGCAATTAATCGGAAAACAAGAAAATCCCCAACTTCGGTTTGTAGAAGATACAAAAGCTGCCCAGTTGGGGATTTTCTTGTTTTTCCGATTAATTATAATAGTAAATCTACTTTTAAAGTTTCAATCTTTGGGCAATGCTTGTGCAATAGACTGATATTTTCCTTTGGTGTAACATGTTATATTTAGTAAATATAACATGTTACATATTTAGTAAACATAACATGTTACATATGCAACAATTAGATAAGTTACTAAATATCTAATTTTCAAGTCTTTTAAAGTCAAAGGGGGGAGGAAGGGGGTGAATGTATCAATAATGTAACATTTTCAACCGCGCACTACCTTAGTATGGTTCTAGATCCCATTTTGGGGCGATTGACGGCATCGCGAACGGTGATGTAATATCGCCTACGTTTGAGCGCCTGATATCAATCCTGGCACCCTAGATGCACCTTAGGGTATTGTGGTTGGTGGTTAACATCTTAAAATATAAATAAGATGAGAGCCTTTCTCACCCACAGCTATCAAAATCCGTCCATCTTTGATCAAGAAATATAGAGCAAATAAGTTCTTGTCAGTTTGAGCAAAGGATTTTCTGTTTAATAAGAGTTTTTCCAGTTTCACTGTCCTCTTCTCTCTAGGGAATGATTATTATGGCGTCCTGAAAGAAGTAGTCGAGGTGGAGTATTTGGGTAGAAACAGTGTTGTCTTGTTCAATTGTGATTGGCGGGATGCTGTGCGAGGTGTTAAGAAGCACGCCATATTTGACCTCGTCGATGTAAAGGACTCGTCCAGACATAATGGCGACGACGTCTTCATCTTAGCATCTCAAGCACAACAGGTATACATGACTCCCTACCTTCGTCCGCGACCCGACGGATTGTGGGCTGTTTGAATGACCAAGGCTAGGAGCATGATTGACAACCTACTCGTCGACAAACTACGTAGTCGTCATTAGAAGCACCCTATCAAGAGGATGAAATGCCGGTGCCACCTAACGTTTCATCGGCTAATCATCCATTAGATGATGTCACTCATATTCCTCAAAATGTTGATGAACTGAGGAGGATATCTTACCAGTGAATTTGCCAACTCCGCCTCGTTCGGGTCATCTCGCGCACATTGATATTGATGAATCGGAGGAAGAGGAAGAGGAAGAGGAAGAGGAAGAGGAAGAGGAAGAGGAAGAGGAAGAGGAAGAGGAACCGAGTTTGATTCATCGAGTCCGAAGACGAAGATGAAGAACTCGAGTTTTGTAGTAATTCAGAGTCCAGTGATGATGATGGGGACGAAGATTAATAATAGCTTAAATTTTAAAATTGTATTGTGAATGCTTTAGATTATTAGAACTTTAAAGTTTTATATGTATTGTGAATGCTTTAGATTATTAGAACTTTAAAGTTTCATATGTATTGTGAATGCTTTAGATTATTTTTAATATCCGTCGTTTTATATATATTGTGAATGCTTTAGATTATTAGAACTTTAAAGTTTTATATGTATTGTGAATGCTTTATATTATTAATAGTTTAAAGTTTTATATGTATTGTGAATGCTTTAGATTATTAGAACTTTAAAGTTTTAGATGTATTGTGAATATATTGTTTCCTATTGTTAAAGTTGTAAATTTTAATATTTTCTTGTAATACGAGATGAGTTCTAGTAGAAAGGGCAAGGGTAAGAGGACCAAGCCCATTTACACTTTGATTCTTGGGACGCAACCGTCCGATCCGGTAGCGATGGTGTTGACCCCTCACTCGGTAGTACTAGCTCCACCTCTGGGGCCGGTACTCGGACTACCGTAGATTACGAGGGGAGGATATATGTCCGGATCTCGGCACTTTATGACCGAGTAAGTAACTCTTCATTAATTTGATATAAGTTGGTTCCTTTTTGCTTTATATATAATTCATTATTTAAGTTAAAATGTTATTGTATAAATATACTTGGCGGGTGGGTAGGTGGATACCCCACCACTGGCACTAAGATCGGGCAATGCGGCGGTCTCGGAAAATGACCGAGTTTTGGCCCAACTGGAAAAAATTGCCACGAGAGGCGTAAGGAGGATGCGTGGGATGAGTTTAAGGTAATGTGTTAATGGTTTTTATTTAAAACTTAAATGTTAGTTTGTTATTAAAATGTTATAATTAATAATGATTATACTCTTTTAGTTTTTGTAATGTTATCATTATATGTTGTAGGCTAAATATTATTGGGATCCGGACATCGGCGAGGCGACGGCTAGATATGTTTTCTTTGAGCGGGCTCACAAGCCGTTTAAGGATTTTATTTGTAACATATTTATCTATCCTTAATTAGTTTAATTAACAATGATTATACTCTTTTAATTTTATAATGTCATCATTATATGTTTACAAGATATTCATATTTTTATAGGTACCACGAAGAGAAATTATTATCTTTGCTCGGCTCGCGGCGGGACAACGGCCCTTGTGTCCTACTTTTATGACCGATTGAGGTGTTTGGTCAATTTTGCGAATATTGGGGGTCGCTGCGGCGAAGGCCGTATCCGAACAGGCAAGGCCAATAGAGCGAGGCTCCTCGGGGTCGGCGGCGTTGCATACGGGGACGCTCACGGTCGCCAGAGCATCACGACCGCATGGTATGTATGTTAATTTAAATGTAGTAGTGTATGGATGCTTTTAAATAGGTTTATGTACGTATGTTAGTCGGGAGCCAATGTTGATGCTATGAAATCCATAGTTTTAGTGTAAATGTAGTGTATGCATGCTTTTAAATCGGTTTAAATGTTGCATTTATATATACAATTTCAAAGTAATAATCTCGCTTATTTTATTTATAGGAAAGGGAGTATGGTCCGAATATCACTTTTGTGGATGTTTACGCTAGCACCCATATTCGGAATTCTACGGCGCCCGATCAACCTCACATGATGGGTTGACGATCGATCTGCGCTCGCCTTTGTAAGTAAACTACCATTAAATGACTTGATTTTGAATATGTAAATTTATTTATGTACCTTACATTGTGTATATGATTATAATTGTTTGTTTTATTTTCGAGCCGCATATCAAGCCGCCGTTGTTCCCGAAGGAACGCCTCGGCGAGCCCGTCCCTTCGTGCACGATGTTTGGCAGAGGTCACCTCTCGAGAGACATCCAAGGAGAGGAGCCCGAGTGTTAGGGATGGGGATTACGGGCGGCAATGCCCGTCGGCGTCGGCCAGGCCGTCGGAGAAATGTTGCCCGGCCCATGTTTCATGATCCGAGGGTCGACACTCTGGAGGCTGCGTTGGAGGAGGAGAGACGCGAGCGGGCAAAGCTTGCGGATGCTTTGGCGGTTCGAGTTGCGGATGCGGGGAGGAGAACGATCGACGTCATGCGAGACTCAAAGACAATTGGCGCTGTTGATGGCTCGTCTCGGCCCGGACTCCCGGGGTAATTCCCGGCGTCCCCCGAGGTTGATTGCGGACTTTTTAGACATTGTTGTATTAATTTATACTTGTTTGTAAACATTTGAGACATTTGGTACCCACGGGAGCCCCTCCCCGCCTCTCCCCCTCCCCCTCCCCCCGCTCCACCCCTCTCCCCCCCTCTCCCCCCTCCCCCCCTCCCCCCTCTCCTCCTCCCCCCCCTCCCCCCTCTCCCCCTCCCGAATTGGTACGGTGGTATTTAGTTTTTATTTGGTATTGGTATTTGAATTTTAGTTTTTATAGTTTTAGTTTTATAAATTGAAATGTTATATCGGGTACAAAAAATTTTGGTTTTTTGATATTTTAAAATATTTTTTTAATTTATTTCGAGAATCGGCGACGGAATTTTCGTCAAATTAATCTTGAAAGAAAAATTAATTAAATAAATTAATTTCGGCGGCGGAAATTTCCGTCATTGTAATAAAAATTAATTTAATTAAATTAATTTCGGCGACGGAATTTCCGCCGCTATAATCATTTAATTTTTATTTAATTTTTGATTTCGGCGGCGGAAAATTCCGTCATTTGTAATAAAATTTAAATTAAAATTAAATAATTTCAGACAGGTATTTTCCGCCGTGAAATAATTTAATTTCAATTTAAATTTTATTACGGCGACGGAAATTTCCGCCTGAAATTAATTTAATTAAATTAATTTTTATTACGGCTGACGGAAATTTCCGCCATTTGAAATGAAAATTTAATTAAATTAAATTAATATAGCGGCGGAAATTTCCGTCATTGTAACCATTAATTCACCGGCGGAATTAAATTCCGTCGGTAAAAAGAAAAATAGCGGCGGAAATTGACCCGCCGGAGCACTGCTGACAGGGCCGGGTAGCGGCGGACCACCGACGGAATTTTTCCGCCGCTGATTATTTTTAGCGACGGAAATTTAATTTTAGCGACGGAAATTTCCGTCGCTAAACGACCTTTTTCTGGTAGTGCACCCACCCCACCCCTCACCTCCTGCCCTCCCACCCCTACCCCACCCCACCCCACCCCACCCCACCCCACCACCCCTGCCCCACCCCCACCCCCTCCCCCGGTAAAAAAAACATTTTAAATTTATTTTTAAGCCCCCCCGCCCCACCCCTACCCCATCCCCCCACCCCCTCCCCCTCCCCCGGGTAAAAAAAAATAAACATTTTAAATTTATTTTTAACCACCCCAGCCCCACCCCTACCCCACCCCGCCCCTACCCACCCCCAACTCCCTCACCCCACTGAAACCATGAAATCAAGAGCTGCCATCTGGGATGAATGATTTTGGAACTGCCTCAATTCCTCATGATCTAGCAATGTTTCCTTTTTTACCTGAAAAGTATCTAAAGATTTAATTCCTGAACAAAAGAGAGAGAGAGAGAGTAATCACTCACAATTCGTGGAAACACAGCTCTTAAGGCTGCAAGTCTTTTTTCGCTGCCATAAATCTCCCCCCACCCCCACCCACCCACC
Organism: Adenophora triphylla var. japonica; assembly: GCA_022495995.1. NCBI lineage: Eukaryota > Viridiplantae > Streptophyta > Magnoliopsida > Asterales > Campanulaceae > Adenophora > Adenophora triphylla. Next base: position 293,135 of record JAFEMH010002882.1, read on the forward strand.
CCTGGATAAAAAAAAATTTAAACATTTTAAATTTATTTTTAACCTCCCCAGCCCCCCCCCCCCCTTCGGGTCAAAAAAATTAATTTATTTTTGAAAATTATTTTTTCTAGCCGAGTAATTCAAAAGAAAAAAAAAGAGTTGAGCTTATCGGGATATCCGAGTCGACCCGCCTCATTTGACCCGTATGTTAAACGGGTATTAACAGGCATTACTCGTCTCAACCCGTTACCCGCTTCAACCCGTTACCCGCTTTAACCCGACTCAACCCAACCCGACTCGACCCGTTGGAGTCTATACTTGTAACTATAAATTGTAGAGTTCTCGATTTGTCTTAATTTTGTTGTCAAATTCAAATATTTTTTTCGTCTTAAAAGAGCGAAACTGCGTATAAATAAGATATGTTTACCGGCGGACATATCCGTCGGTATCTTATGTATAAATACCGATGGAATAGTCTGTCGAAAATGCTATTATCATTTTTTTCGATGGATTTACCGACTCAACCCAACCCGACTCGACCCGTTGGAGTCTATACTTGTAACCATAAATTGTAGAGTTCTCGAGCTGTCTTAATTTTGTTGTCAAATTCAAATGTTTTCTCCGTCTTAAAAGAGCGAAACTGCGTATAAATAAGATATGTTTACCGGCGGACATATCCGTCGGTATCTTATGTATAAATACCGATGGAATAGTCCGTCGGTAAAATAAGATATGTTTACCGGCAGACATATCCGTCGGTATCTTATGTATAAATACCGATGGAATAGTCTGTCGGTAATGCTATTATCATTTTTTTCAATGGATTTACCGACGGAAATTTCCGTCGGTAATCTGCCCAGAATTAAAAAAAAATGTTGTTTTTATTTTTAAACCATCTGTAATCTGTTCAAACAAATACCAACCTGTTCAAAACAAATACTAACATGTTTAAACAAATACCAACCTTTTCAGACAAACACCAACCTGTTAAAAACTACTTAAGTTTGATTACATGCCAAATAAAATACAAGTTAAAAACAAGTTTAACGATCACGACCACGACCGCTACCACCACTTTGCCTACTAGTGCCACGACCACCATCCAAATCAAGGTATTGACCCACTGATGAGGCAGAGACATTACCGCTAGTAGGTTGTTGTTGTTGCAAATGAATGTTTGCCAATATTTGTTGCATACGCTCCTCAAACTGTCTTTGCCCAGCTTCTTGCTCTTCTCGAAGATGTTCCTCCAATTTGCTCTCCAATTGGCGATATGAATCTTCTCGCTCTTGACGCTCTAGCTCCACTTGCCTTTGTACCTCTCTCTGAACCCGAGCATCGAACATCTCTTGATCCACATTCTGACTGCCGGAAGAAGAAGAAAAGTATTGCGTAGTATGGCTGCGGTATGGCATGTCAAAAAACCCAGCACCATGTCCTCTGAATCCAGGCAAGCGATCTCCTTTTGTTTGCTTGTCTTCGAGGTCAATGGCCGTCCAAAGTTTTTCACGAAAGGCGGGCCGCTAGGTGCTCTCAGGATCCATACTTCCTTCTTCAATAGCCTCGTCACGAGCACGCCTTTCATATTCTTCCCGACAAAATAATGAAAAAAATAAATATTATCCAGTATGGTAGAAAACAATATTTCTTTAACTAAATAATTTATAATTTACTAATAGAAAATACTATTAACACTTACATAAAGGCCCTGGTAATAAGGGTTAATCCATTTTACCCCGGAGCCATCAGAAGCCTCCGCAATATGCGTAGCAATAAGCACAGCAACTGCATCACCCTTATCTCCGTGTTTCTTTTTCTTAACATATAAAAAAATTATAAATTCAAAATTTCATCAAATAATAAAAAAAATAATATGAATCAAATAGAGTATTGCTTAATTTACAAACGGATAGTAAATAAAGTAAATTTACCATTCAGTGTCAAGTCTCGCTGAAGTTAAGAGATCCTCCCGTATGTACACTCCCCTGCCCTTCTTTTGAGTTCCTGTTACTCTTTGCTATTTCTGAATTTCTTTGAAATTTCTCACTTGACCAATATGTTTCCCACTGCTCCCATACACTTGCCGTGAAATTAGCTGAAGGCAAACCATCCTTTAGCCACTTTTGTTTCATGTCATAGACTTTACCACTGTATCACTTTGCAACTAATTTTTTGAAAGCCTTCTCTATCCGAATCTCTGAAAACCCGGGGCATGAATATGTGTGATACAAAATGACATTGACTTAATACAAATAAAATTTGTTGGTAACAAGCCTCAGCAATGAGAAATGAACTGAAAGAGTAACATAAAGGTAGAAGCTCCCCACAAAACAGTAGGTTTTCGTATCATGCACCAAAGAGCTGAAATTGCTAAAGCTATAACTAAAGTTACTACACCTTAATATTTCTTTCAAATTGCACTTAAGTAGTAACTCCATTTGTATAAAACATTAGAAAAAAATTAAGTTTTCACTGCTGATACTACCTTATTACATGATATAATAGAACAACAATCAAATATTATGCCAAAGGAAAGAGACTATACTTAAGAGTGAGAAATCAATAGAAAAGGAAAGAGAATTGAGTAATTTTTACTCGAAACTGGCTATACCAGATACCGTACATATCTTTTGATATTGTTTTTGGTGTGGGATAAAATTTCTCAAAAGTATAGCCATTGAAAATGTCTCCAAACCATCGAGCTGGGTCTCGACAAGCACCATGTACAAACCTATTAAGATATTAATTAAAAACAATATATCAATATATATACAAATAAAAAGATAATAGAATCAATGTATAACTTTTAAATGTAACATAAAAATAATATAAATAATGAGTTGACATTTAAATATATGACATTTACAATCAAATAATACTTACTGGCCACTAGGAAAGATAGAAATTTCATATTTTCCTTCCGCATCAATATTTGCATCTAAGAGAACCTGCCCGGATGGTTCACTAGCCTCCCTAATTAATGGGAACACTTGAGCTCCCATTACCTAGACTGGTCACATCCTCATCCGTAAATCCTGGATGCTCTGCACTACGTCCAGAACCAGTGCCCCTCCCTGGTGAAATAATACCATGCACAAAACTCGCAAATTTCACTCTCTTTGAACGAGAGCTATCTCGACTAGACATATCTAAACTAGAATATAAAATATGTAGACAGAAAATGAATCAAGTAGAACAAAATTTAAATAGTAGCAAGCATTCATTTAGACTACAATAATAAAATGTAAACATTATATACAAAACATTATCTGAATTAAGACTAAACTGATTCATTCACTATCAATCTTGATCAGTATCACTACAAAATTCAATTTCTTCTTCACTAGTTTCCTCATCGTCTTCTTCTTCTCCATCTTCATCATCGGACCCAGATACATACCCTTCTCCTTCCTCATCCTCATCCTCCACATCGTCATACTCGTTTTCATGAAAGTTACTTCCTCCCCTAGTGGACGGGTGTTTTCGGCCATTAATGCTTCATCCTCGACATCATCATTCAAGGAAATAATTGGAGGTATAGGCATTTCCTCTTCCTGATAACAATCATTTAATGATGAATCAATATTTGAACTAGAAGTTTTTGCACGCAATGGTATATCAAAAGTGCTTCTTGCTTTGGTTTTCCATACGGCCCACCATCCGCTAGACTCTCTTCGTCGACGGGGGTAGGGGATCATATACACCTACTGTGCTTGAGATGTAAGAATGAACACATCATCACCATTATGTCTAGAAGAATGCTTTAAGTCAACGAGGTCAAAAGTTCCATGTTTGACAATGCCTCGCTCAGCGTCCCGCCACTCACAATTGAAAAGAACTACATAATTTCCAAGAAAGTACTCCAATTCAATAACTTCTTTCAATGCGCCATAATAATTGAGATTCCTTTTAGATTGACCCCGCTATTCCAAGTTGATTTCGTTTGGCCATACTCTTCGGTGTGGAATACGTAACCATTGACAAAATATCCCTTATATACATTCACTTTTAAGAGCGGACTGTGTGCTAATACTTCTAATCTCGTAGCTTTTGCATCTCCACGGTTGTTCAAAATATAAATAAAAACACATAGATAGTAAAAAGCTAATACTTCAGACGCCTGCTCAAAAATATCCTCACCACTCAGACGAGGAGGGGGGCCCCGACGCTCAACTCTATTTCTGGTAAAAACATTCTTCCGTTTACGAAATGGATGGTCACTAAGAAGAAACCGTCTGTGGCAATCAAACCAACACTGCTTCTTGTAATGCTGAAGTGTGAATGCATCTGTATTTTCCATACAATACGAACATGCCAATCTCCCATGTGTGCTCCATCCTGACATCATACCATAAGCAGGAAAGTCATTAATTATCCACATCACTGCAGCCCTCATGTTAAAATTCTGCAACTTGAAAGCATCCCATGTTTGGAGACCATCATTCCACAACTGTTTGAGTTCATCCATCAGAGGTCGAAGATACACATCAATGTTTTTGCCTGGATTCGAAGGCCCGGGAATGAATCAAATACATATAAGGATCAGTCATACATAACCATGGGGGAAGATTATACACTGTGACTATAACAAGCCAACATGAATAAGATTTTGCCCCTGGTCCAAATGGAGAAAAACCATCCGTACATATCCCCAACCTTATATTTCTAGGATCAGCAGCAAAATCAGGGTAAGTGGCATTAAAATGTTTCCATGCTTCAGCGTCAGAAGGATGAGTCATCATACCCTCTTCACGAGGACACTCTTTGTGCCAATGAATGGCTTCTGAGATTTCTTTCAATGCGTAACTTCATTGCAACCTGGGAATTAGCGGCATATAACGCAACTGAGCCCGAGGCACATTTTTCTTGTGCTTGGCACTACCACGACGTGGTGGCTTATACCTACTAAGTCCATATATTGAACATGAATTGAGATCCTCATTTTCCTTATAAAAAAACGTGCACTGATTCTTGCAAGCATCAATTTTATCATACCCAAGACTGATAAGCCCCACCAACTTTTTTGTCTCATAAAAATTGTGAACCATATTATTTTCTTCGGGTAGCAACCGTTGTCCCCATGACATGATACGATCGTAAGTATGTTGGCTCACATTTTTGGTATCAGCCTTGATAGTTAGAAGCTCAGTCACAGACTCTAACACTGTAGCCTTTGCACCAGAATGAATTTTCTCATTTGAAGAGTCCATTAAATTCATAAACTTCTTTTCAATAGGATTTGGTGCCTCTGTTGGATTAGGGTTCCAATCAAACTTTGGGCCAGCTGCATTTCGAACCATATCATCCAAACCCACAGACGACTCTTCTTCATCAACCAAATGTTCAGGTTCCTTTGGCGGACCACGTAATACAGTAGGACAATTACGAACACTTGTTTCAACCACATAACGCTCCCCGTGCGCTACCCATACCTTGTAACCATCAACAAACCCTACCTCCATAAGATGTTTCTTTACACATCCAACACTCAAAAATTTTCTATTCTTACACTTTTTACAAGGACACCTAATCTTATCATCACGCATGCACTGGGATGTGCTCTAGCAAACTCCACAAAATGTTCTAAACCTTCCAAGAATTGAGGTCGGACACCCCTTCTACCGGGATTCCTACGATTATCCATCCAACTACGATCTTCTCCAGACATAATTAACTCCTGCATTTCATAATATATTAATAATTTAGATGTAATTAACGTATTACCATTCCCTAAATTTGAATTACAAACTTAAAAGCAACAAGACACTTCATTTAGGTTTAGAATTGGGGTTGACTTCTATCCCATCCCGAAATACACGATTATATAAATTGCAAATATCACTTTGTCTACTTGCTATATAATCGAAAATCAAGATATTTCGGCATCATAATCTCATGGTCTCCAAGTGCAAGACATAGACTAGGTCAATCAAATACTATCGATTAGAATCGACAGTATATAATCAACCATGTATAGTATACACTCAGAGAACAATATGAATGCAACCGAAATATCTCAACTATCGACTATTCAAGCAATTTTAATAGACGAAGATGATATTTACAAAATCATATATTCGTGCATTTAAAGACTGTCCACACAGACAACTTAAGAATTAATGACTACATCTTGACCTCAACATGATAAGTTAATGATTCATAAACGAAATTCTAATCTTTTGTGTTGCACACAACCGTCACAACGTTACGTCGTAATATTAATTTTTATTCATTATTGTAAAATGCATAATTTTACAATAATGAATTAACACCACATCTATTACATTTATTAAATATTATTAATATTGTGAATAATTTTAAATATTAATATTTAATTCTTAGTTGTAAAATATATAATTTTACAATGATGAATTAACATTTATACACATCTACTTTTTAAATACTTAGAGAAGTATTATAGTTAATTGTTTGCTTTAATTGTCAATGACAGTGAAGGGTGGATGTGAGAGAAGTTGCTATACTCCAAACCACTTTAAAAATTCTCGTGTTTGTCTCTCAACCTTGCCCACACACTCGAAACATTGTTCCTAGTTACAATAATTATGGTCTTAAATCTATTTCAATCCTAATTACCGTCTCGTGTTTGTCTCTCAACCTTGCCTACACACTCCAAACCACTTACATCTATTTCAATCCTAATTACCGCCTTGACTAAAAATTTGCCTACAATTCATGCTCAAACTAACACCCAAAGCAGTCAAGTCAAAGTACAATATTAGTTCATTGGAATTAAGAAAATAACCAAACTCCAAGAATACAAAAGCTCAACAGATTACTACTAGAATGGAAAAAATAACCAAACACAGAGACAATAAAAAACCCAATTTAGCATCAAATTAATTCATTGTAAAATCTACAGCTAAACTTGGCAGAATGAAGCGAACTACATTCAGAGATTCGTCCAAATAGGTTCACAAATGTAAATCGCAATTTACCTTTTCCTTCTCTGTCTTGGAATCCGAACGACAACGTGAATATCGATGGGCGAGACTGGGAAAGGAACGACAGCGTCTGAAGTTGAACAGCGACGTGAACGGCGACTGCGCAGATGAATGACTAATGAGAGAGAGAGAGAGAGAGAGCGAGTGAGAGAGAGAGATTACTAACCGAAGGAGGTGAGAGACGATTAACCGAAGGAGGTGAGAGCGCGTGAGAGCTGTGTCGCAACTGAGGGCGGAACGGCCGAAGGCGTGGGGAGATGAGAAATTTCTGATGTGTAAGCGTAACTGGCTGGAAAGGGCGTAGGGCTTAATTTATAGGTCTTATTACCGACGAACCTATCCGTCGGTATTACCGACGGACATGGTCCGTCGGTAATACAGAGGGAATTGTAAGCACTACCGACGGACTTAAATAGTTTTTTTTTAAAAAAATTCCCGGCAAATGAAAATTAATATTTCGTCGATGACCCTTGATTGTCCGTCGGTAATACTGACGGATGCGATCCGTCGGTAAATTTCCGTCGGTAATTGATCTGTTTCTAGTAGTGAGCAACTAGTGGAATTAATAATTCCGAAGTCGAGTGTTTGATAGGACAACAAGGAAATAGTATAAATTATTTTCACCGGGATTAGCTTCTTATCCATTCCTTATTTATCCTAATAGAAGGGGTGATATTATTAACGTAAAATCTGGGGAGAAACGCGTTTCTCCATAACTTATGGAGAATCGCGTCCCGACTTGTCGCGCGACAATGCAGGCCAAGGCTTCTGGATATCCAGAAGCTTTGGGATGGATATCCAGAAGCTTGGCCTTTGCCCCAAACTTTTTTTTCTGGATATCCGTTCCAAAGCTTCTGGATATCCAGAAGCTTTGGGATGGATATCCAGAAGCTTGGCCTTTGCCCCAAATCTTTTTTTCTGGATATCCGTTTCAAAGCTTCTGGATATCCAAAAGCTTTGGGATGGATATCCAGAACACATTTCTCCATAACTTATGAAGAAACGCGTTTCTCCAGAGACCGACTCTATTATTAATGAGAGTATTAGAAGATGGTGGATAAAAATATTTTTGACGAAACTACCCATAATATATATGTCAACTATTAAATGACTCGACTTTCCATAGTTAATTCTCTCTATATAAAATGTTAACAAGTTGTCAATTTAAAAAAAAATGCTAATTTTCTTCAAGTGTGCTCTTGATTGTCTCTTGATAATTGTTACGAATAATTTGATATTTAAAAGATCATTGTCTTGTTTTTTACAGTTTCTACCAAACAAAAGTTTATATATTCAATCAGGATTATTAGAATGCCTCATTATTAATTATAGGATTAACAATCCTCTCACTATTAATACAAGCTAATCTCACCCGGATACCAAACGTCTAAAAAATGTTATGTACTTTCCAAAATGTTATAAAATAATGCAAAAAACATGTCAAACAACATACTTTCGCAATTTGTATCAAATAATGCAACAATTTTGACATTTTTTTTCATTATAAGATAATAATTTGGAAAGTATGCAGCATCTATAGTATAAATGAAGGGTGTTTTTTTGAACAGTTGAGTGAACAGTTATACGGGCGGAAATGACCCTTTTGCCCTTACTATTCACTCCCTTTCCTGTTATGCCCTCCCACCTTTGTATGTCGTGTGACATACATGTTTTTTTTTTTTTTGAAGATATATAAAAAAAAATCTCACGTGGCCTTGGACACGGGCATGTGCTAGGAGATTTATGTTAATTAAAAAAAAAGACCCGTGTCCTCGGACACGGGCATATGTACTAGTATTTTATATACTAAGAAATACAATACGTTGCATTATTTGATACAAATGGATAAAGTACGTTGCATATATACATCACTAATTTTCCCGAGAAGAAAAACAAGTCTGCGGGCTATGAATGGAATATACAAACTACATCCTCTTCCTCTTGAATTCTTCTGACTACTACTTAAACTATTACCCTCATCACCACATTTTAATTAATTTGTCACTCTCAACAATTCTCTCGCTCTCTCTCTCTCTCTCTTTCTCTCTCAGCTCTAGCAAAGGTAAAATCAAAGAAAAAGCTCGAACATTTCTGAGATCCATTTTCGTAGAAGACTTTTGCATTAGTATTGAGCTAAGTTTTGTGATTAATTATACATGGCGGCGGCTTCCTCATCAAACTCGTTTTACAGTGTAAGAGATGAAGAACAAAACATGTCTTCCATACCAACTATTAGTTCCTCAACTGCTCCATCATCAACAGCAACAACAAACAAGAAAAAGAGAAGTCTTCCAGGAACTCCAAGCAAGTACCTAATTATTATTCCATCTATTATTCGTCGTCTTTTCTACTATTTTTTTTTTTTTTTGGTTTTTATCATGCTTTTGGTTTCTATTCAGTAAGATGATAACAGAAAAAGAAGAAGAAAGTAAGAATGATTTCTTTGTTTTTTGTCCATCAGTGATTAAAATCTTCTAGGATAAGAACCCTAATTTTTAAGCTTGTTTTCTTATCGCCCCAACTTCAGTTCATACTTTTCAGCATTTTCTGTTGTTGGGTATTTTCTTGTAGACACAAGTTTTCGATGGCTGCTCTCAAGGAGAAAAGCTTGTATGAAGAAAGATCTCTTCTTTATGTTCCCATCAAGATTACATTTTTGAAGATCCCTAATCGTTGATGTTCTATTTTTTATTTATTTTTATATATGTATCAAAATAATTAACCGTTTTTCATTTCTAATCTTGAGTACTCTTATCATTAGTTAGGTGTTCTTCATATATATTTATCAACGAGAAGGAAAATGAAAAATAAAAAAAATAAAGAACCACTAATTAAAGTTTGTCAAGAAAGCTCATTTGGAAACACACACAATACCTCTCTTTTTTCCCATTTATTTCTTCATCTCATGCTTGTAATTTTTATGACCATCTATCATGTTTGTTTTCTAGCTTTGTTCAATTCTGATTTATTTATTTTTTTAATTTTTCTTAAAATGAAATAAAATAACAGATCCAGATGCGGAAGTAATAGCACTATCTCCCAAGACTCTAATGGCAACAAACAGATTCATTTGTGAGGTATGCAACAAAGGGTTCCAAAGGGAGCAAAATCTACAACTCCACAGGAGAGGACACAATTTACCTTGGAAGCTCAAACAAAAGTCTACAAAGGAAGTTAAACGAAAGGTTTATCTTTGTCCCGAGCCAACTTGTGTTCACCATGACCCTTCTCGTGCTCTTGGCGATCTCACTGGTGTTAAGAAGCACTTCTCTAGAAAACACGGAGAGAAGAAGTACAAGTGCGAAAAGTGTTCCAAGAAGTATGCTGTTCAATCGGATTGGAAAGCTCATTCTAAAACTTGTGGTACTAGGGAATACAGATGTGATTGTGGTACTCTCTTCTCAAGGTATTTGCTGTTTTATTTTTATTCATTTTGCTCTAAATTGTTGTTCATGCATATATGTTGGATTACATAGTAGTATATAACTAGGTCTTAGATATATTCCTTGTGGTTTCTTCATGCCCTATATTTTAGGGATTATTCTACTCCTTCCATACTTGAATTATATGAATAGTATTAGAGACGCGGAGTGGTTTTGCTGTCACCATCCATCAGATTGTCATTCTTTTGATAAATTAAGAAAAATTAGAACAAATTCATAATTTCAAATGTAAAAGGGTTGGGATATTTTTACCAAATCACATTTGAATATGGAAACGACTAACTTGAAATGAACATTCAACAAGAAGATGCCGATGGGACTTGGGGGTTGGACCCTTATAGAGACATAGCGGTTTTGCTGCCATAATCTATTGAGGTTCAGTCCCAGTCCCGTGCCTTTCCTTTTGAAATAATAATTAACATAAAAATCTAGAACATATCAATTATGTCATGTATTAGTATTGGCCAATATTTTTATTCAAAATAAAATAAAATACGGTAATGACTAATTTGAACCGTACATTCAAATTTATTGATAAGTTTCCGGAGGCATGATGGTTTTGCTATTGTAAGCCATACATAAATGATGGCCTCTTAGGATCATACAAGGACTTTGCATGTATGATCCTAAGAAACCATCATTTATGTACTTACATTATCACGATCCATTGAGATTAAGGCTTTCCGAATACGACTTTTTGGAGAAAATAATTTACATGAAAATCCAGAATTTTTTTATTACTAATTTGAATTGAAAATTGAAAAATTAAGCAGATGAAAATTGGGGGACCCTAATAAGGGAGAGGCTAAGTTGTTCCATGTGAGGAACCTGCATGGGTGCTATTCAATGGAGTGTGGACTGGACTGGAGTGGCAGAGGAGAGGGATAATCTGATAGGTTTTTTTGTGTCTGGGTAACAGCGCCCGGACACAACAGCAGCTTTCATCTTTTTGGTAACTCACGTTGCAGAGTTTTATATACAAGACAATGTATGTATGTGTGTCTTTGCTGTATTTTATTTTGTTTTTGTTGTGTGCTGGATTATACATGATTGTACCCATGGCCTATATTATGCTCTTGCAGGTTCTTCTTGTCCAAACCTTTGGGTTAATGGGAACCATATATCATGTTCTCTCTCTCCTTCGTGTTTCCGAATCGAATAGAAATGCCCAATTGGTCTGTGTCAAAATAAGATGTATTATTTTTGTAATAAAAAAAAAAAAACTAAATTTCTAAATGAAAAATATGTTTTTGTGAGAAGTTACTTGATTCTTCTTTGGACAAACATCATGTTTGTAGATTACACTTGATGCTTATATATAGTTATATGACGAGATTGTTAAGGGAACAATAATGTTTATATTCTACAAATTTTTTTCAGATATCAACTTTCTTTAATTCTAATTTAAGTAAAAAAAAAGTGAATATTCACTTAGGAGATGATTAAGAAGTAATCATTTTTTGGCTTTTATAACCTTTTGTAACTTCATTAATCAATAAAATTTTCTTGTTGTCGAGAAAAAAAAAACCTAACTTTGTACCACAAAGCTAATTGACAATTCTGC